>WNWK01004864.1:0-130955 GCA_009830355.1 Cherax destructor
TAGAAGGAGCTAGGGATATTGAGGTAGAAGGGGCTAGTGATATGAGGTAGAAGGGGCTAGTGATACTGAGGTAGAAGGGGCTAGTGATACTGAGGTAGAAGGGCTAGTGATATTGAGGTAGAAAGGGCTAGTGATATTGAGGTAGAAGGGGCTAGTGATATTGAGGTATAAGGGGCTAGTGATACTGAGGTAGAAGGGGCTAGTGATACTGAGGTATAAGGGGCTAGTGATTTTGAGGTAGAAGGGGCTAGTGATACTGAGGTAGAAGGGGCTAGTGATACTGAGGTAGAAGGGGCTAGTGATACTGAGGTAGAAGGGGCTAGTGATACTGAGGTAGAAGGGGCTAGTGATATTCGATCGGGCAGCTACAGAAATACATGTAGTTTGTGATCGTAATTTCAAGAAAATTCGGACTAAATTACTATTTATTTTGTACGATTTTTTTTTTCAATCACATTTCCAGAACTAAATTATATTCTTGGTTGAACAAATTAAAGTCCAGATATACTAATCTTGTAGTTGCTCTGGAATTCTTTGGAAGAAATATAAGAAAATTTGAATTACTCGTTGCAATCTCAAGAGAAAGATGTGTTGTTTTCAGGGCGGGAAGACCTCGTTAGGTTTCTGGTCTCTGTCTTGAGATCTGAATACATATTGCCTGCCTTTGTTGTATTTTTTCTGTCTACTGTAATCCACTCTCTCTATCTCTCTCCTTTATTTGCATGTTGTTACCTACCTCACCTCTTCTCAAAGCCTTCCCTAACATTACCTTTATTTAATGTTCGTTGTTATGTACGCTACAAACAGGGAACACTATCAACTTCCAGTCAGCTGTAGGCCTGACTTTTCTCCAGGACATTAGTGTTGTTAGTCTGTGTAAACATGTTCCAGACTCATGTTATTTTATTAATGAATAGTCACTGATGTTTCTTAGATCGGTACAGAGAGAGTTACCTCTTTGTTGTCCGTTGTAATAAAGAGTAGAGAAGAATTAGGCAGAGATATCTGGCAGGGATATCTGGCAGGGATATCTGGCAGGGATATCTGGCAGGGATATCTGGCAGGGATATCTGGCGGGGATATCTGGCAGGGATATCTGGCTGATATATCTGGCAGGGATATCTGGCGGGGATATCTGGCAGGGATATCTGGCAGGGATATCTGACAGATATATCTGGCAGGGATATCTGGCAGGGATATATGGCAGGGATATCTGACAGAGATATCTGGCAGGGATATCTGGCGGGGATATCTAGCAGGGATATCTGGCAGGGATATCTGGCGGGGATATCTGGCAGAGATATCTGGCAGGGATATCTGACAGGGATATCTGACAGGGATATCTGGCAGGGATATCTGGCAGAGATATCTGGCGGGGATATCTGGCGGGGATATTTGGCAGGGATATATGGCGGGGATATCTGGCAGGGATATCTGGCAGGGATATCTGGCAGGGATATCTGGCAGGGATATCTGGCAGGGATATCTGGCAGGGATATCTGGCAGAGATATCTGGCGGGGATATCTGGCAGGGATATCTGGCAGAGATATCTGGCAGGGATATCAGGCGGGGATATTTGGCAGGTATATCTGGCAGATATATCTGGCAGGGATATCTGGCGGGGATATTTGGCAGGTATATCTGCCGGGGATATCTGGCAGGGATATCTGGCAGGGATATCTGGCAGGGATATCTGGCAGGAATATCTGGCAGGAATATCTGGCAGGGATATCTGGCAGGGATATCTGGCAGGAATATCTGGCAGGAATATATGGCAGGGATATCTGGCAGGGATATCTGGCAGGGATATCTGGCAGGAATATCTGGCAGGGATATCTTACAGGGATATCTGGCAGGAATATCGGGCAGGAATATCTGGCAGGGATATCTGGCAGGGATATCTGGCAGGAATATCTGGCAGGAATATCTGGCAGGGATATCTGGCAGGGATATCTGGCAGGGATATCTGGCAGGAATATCTGGCAGGGATATCTGGCAGGGATATCTGGCAGGGATATCTGGCAGAGATATCTGGCAGGGATATCTGGCAGGGATATCTGGCAGGAATATCTGGCAGGGATATCTGGCAGGGATATCTGGCAGGGATATCTGGCAGGAATATCTGGCAGGAATATCTGGCAGGGATATCTGGCAGGGATATCTGGCAGGAATATCTGGCAGGAATATCTGGCAGGGATATCTGGCATGGATATCTGGCAGGAATATCTGGCAGAGATATCTGGCAGGGATATCTGGCAGGGATATATGGCAGGGATATCTGGCAGGGATATCTGGCAGGGATATCTGGCAGGAATATATGGCAGGAATATCTGGCAGGGATATCTGGCAGGGATATCTGGCAGGGATATCTGGCAGGAATATCTGGCAGGGATATCTGGCAGGGATATCTGGCAGGAATATCTGGCAGGAATATCTGGCAGGGATATCTGGCAGGGATATCTGGCAGGGATATCTGGCAGGGATATCTGGCAGGGATATCTGGCAGGAATATCTGGCAGGGATATCTGGCAGGAATATCTGGCAGCTGCAGCTGATTAAGCCCAAAAGGAACATTTAAAAGATTACTGGATATTTTCGTTTCCTTGTTCTCCTTTGTTTCTTCCTCCAACTTTTCGTTTTATTTCGCTCATAGCTCCAGAACGCCTAATCCGATCGATTTCAAATTTTCTGCGCTTGTGTATGGTAACTTTCACAGGATTCTAGGAACAATTGACAAGTGAAGGTGCAGGCAAATTTGTCAATGCTTTATTTTTTTTATATAAAACTTGTAATCGATGGAATACATGATACCTGCAGAATGTCTCTTCAGATGGTCTTCAAATTTTCAGGTGCCTCAGGCTCAATTTACCAATTATTTTAAATAGTGATATTAATGAACATTCACTAAGAGAAGAATGATTCGTTTATCAAATTTAATAGCACACTTCGTGTGTACTCACCTAATTGTGGTTGCAGGGGTCGAGACTTAGCTCCTGGCCCCTCCTCTTCACTGATCGCTACTGGGTCCCTTCTCTCCCTGCTCCATGAGCTTTATCATACCTCGTCTTGAAGCTAAGTATGGTTCCTGCCTCCACTACATCACTTGCTAGACTATTCCACTTCCTGACTACTCTATGGCTGAAGAAATGCTTCCTAACATCCCTTTGACTCATCTGAGTCTTCAACTTCCAATTGTGACACCTTGTTTCTGTGTCCCTTCTCTGGAACATCCTGTCTCTATCCACCTTGTCTATTCCCCGCAGTATTTTGTATGTCGTTATCATGTCTCCCCTAACACTCCTGTCCTGCAGTGTTGTCAGGCCGATTTCCCTTAACCTCTCTTCATAGGACATTCCCTTTAGCTCTCGAACTAACCTTGTCGCAAACCTTTGTACTTTCTCTAATTTCTTGACGTGCTTGACCAGATACGGGTTCCAAACTGGCGCTGCATACTCTAGTATGGGCCTGACGTAAACGGTGTACAGTGTCTTGAACGATTCGTTACTAAGATATCGGAACGCTATTCTCAGGTTTGCCAGTCGCCCGTATGCTGCAGCAGTTATCTGATTGATGTGTACTTCTGGAGACGTGCTTGGTGTTATACTCACCCCAAGATCTTTCTCTTTGAACGAGGTTTGCAGTCTTTGGCCACCTAGCCTATACTCTGCGGTCTTCTTTGACCTTTCCCGATCTTCATGACTTTGCATTTGGCGGGGTTAAATTCGAGAAGCCAGTTGCTGGACCAGGTGTCCAGCATGTCCAGGTCTCTTTGAAGTCCTGCCTGATCCTCATCTGATTTAATTCTCCTCATTAACTTCACATCATCTGCGAACAGAGACACTTCTGAGTCTATCCCGTCCGTCATGTCATTCACATATACCAAGAATAGCACTGGTCCTAGAACTGACCCCTTTGGGACGCCGCTCGTCACAGGCGCCCACTGTGATATCTTATCATGTACCATGACCCGTTGTTCCCTCCCTGTCAGGCATTCTCTGATCCATTGCAGTGTTCTTCCTGTTATACACGCCTGATCTTCTAACTTCTGCACTAATCTCTTATGAGGAACTGTGTCGACAGCTTTCCTGCAGTTCAAGAAAATGCAATCAACTCACCCCTCCCTCTCGTGTCTTACTTCTGTTATTTTGTCATAGAACTCCAGAAAGTTTGTGACACAGGATTTGCCTTTCGTGAATCCGTGCTGGTTAACGTTTATAATCTTGTGCCGTTCCAGGTGCTCCACCATTCTCCTCCTGATAATCTTCTCCATGACTTTGCACACTATACACGTAAGTGACACTGGTCTATAGTTTAGTGCCTCGTTTCTGCCTCCTTTCTTAAAAATGGGAACTACATTTGCCTTCTTCCATACCTCAGGTAGCTGCCCATTTTCAAGGATGTGTTGAATATTGTTGTTAGTGGCACACACAGCGTCTCTGCTCCCTCTCTAAGGACCCACGGACAGATGTTGTCCGGTCCCATCGCCTTTAAGGTATCAAGGTCACTGAGCAACTTCTTCACCTCCTCCTCAGTTGTGTGTATGTCATCCAACACTTGGTATATTCCTTGCTGGTGTCACACTCTGTACTGTCTTCCCAGAGTCCATTCTGTCTCCACTGTAAATACCTTTTTAAATCTCGTGTTGAGCTCCTCACATACCTCTTGATCATTTCTTGTGAGTTCCCCACCTTCTTTCCTCAGCCTGATCACCTGGTCTTTGACTGTTGTCTTCCTCCTAATGTGACTATACAGCAGTTTCGGGTCAGATTTGACTTTCGATGCTATGTTATTTTCGTACTGTCGCTGGGCCTCCCTCCTTATCTGTGCATACTCGTTTCTGGCTCTACGACTAATCTCCTTATTTTCCTGGGTCCTTTGCCTTCTGTACTTTTTCCATTCTCTAGCGCACTAGTCTTTGCCTCCCTGCACCTTTGGGTACCTGCAGTCTACCTGGAGAGAATTAAAGGGGTCAACGCCCCCGCTGCCCGGTCCGTGACCAGGCCTCCTGTTGGACCAGAGCCTGATCAACCAGGCTGTTACTGCTGGCCACACGCAGTCCAACGTACGAACCACAGCCCGGCTGGTCAGGTACCGACTTTTGGTGCCTGTCCAGTGCCTGCTTGAAGACAGCCAGGGGTTTGTTGGTAATCCCCCTGATGTATGCTGGGAGGCAGTTGATCAATCTTGGGCCCCTGACACTTATTGTGTTGTCCCTCAACGTGCTAGTGGCACCCCTGCTCTTCATTGGGGGGATGTTACATCGCCTGCCGAGTCTTTTGCTTTCGTAGGAAGTGATTTTTGTGTGCAAGTTTGGTACTGAGCCCTCGAGAATTTTCCATGTGTATATAATAATGTATCTCTCCCGCCTGCGTTCTAAAGAGTACAGGTTTAGGAACTTCAAGCGTTCCCAGTAGTTGAGGTGGTTTATCGCACTTATGCGTGCGGTGAAGGTTCTCTGCACATTTTCAAGGTCAGCAATTTCACCCGCCTTGAAAGGTGCCGTTAGTGTGCAGAAATAGTCCAGCCTAGATAGAACAAGCGATCTGTAAAGTGTCAACATGGGCTTGGCATCCCTGGTTTTGAATGTTCTCATTATCCATCCTGTCATTTTTCGAGCAGATGCAATTGCTACTTTGTTATGGTCCTTGAAGGTGAGATTCTCTGACATGATCATTCCCAGGTCTTTGACATTAGTTTTTCGCTCTATTGTGTGGTTGGAATTAGTTTTGTACTCCGATGAGATTTTAATGTCTTCACGTTTTCCGTATCTGAGTAATTGAAATTTCTCATCATTGAACTTCATATTGTTTTGTGCAGCCCATTTAAAGATTTGGTTTATGTCTGCTTGGAGTCTAGCCGTGTCTTCAACGGTGGACACTGTCATACAGATTCGGGTGTCATCTGCAAAGGAAGACACAGCACTGTGGCTTATATCCCTGTCAATATCTGATATGAGGATGAGGAATAGGATGGGATCAAGTACTGTGCCTTGTGGAACAGAGCTTTTCACAGTAGCTGCCTCAGACTTTACTCTGTTGACTACTACTCTTTGTGTTCTACATGTTAGGAAATTATAGATCCATCTACCAACTTTTCCTGTTATTCCTTTATCACGCATTTTGTGTGCTATTACACCATGGTCACACTTGTCAAAGGCTTTTGCAAAATCTGTGTATATAACATCTGCATTCTGTTTATCTTCTAGAGCATCCAGGATTTTGTTGTAGTGGTCCAGTAGTTGGGACAGACAGGAGCGACCTGCTCTAAACCCATGCTGTCCTGGGTTGTGCAATTGATGGGTATCAAGATGGGTGGCGATCTTGCTTCTTAGAACCCTTTCAAAGATTTTTATGATATGGGACGTTATCGCAATTGGTCTGTAGTTCTTTGCTATTGCTTTACTGCCCCCTTTGTGGAGCGGGGCTATGTCTGTTGCTTTTAGTAGCTGCGGGACGATCCCAGTGTCCATGCTCCCTCTCCATAAGATGTTAAAAGCATGTGATAGGGGCTTCTTGCAGTTCTTGATGAACACGGAGTTCCATCTCGATCTGAACATCCCATTATTTCTGTTGCCCTTGGGAACAAACCTTTCTTCTGCTTCCTTGCATTTTGTTGTTACGTATTCCATCATTTTGTTTACTGACTTTCCTTCCATGTCTCTGTCCCACTGTACCTCCTGCAGGAAGTTCCTCATACCCGTGTAGTTCCCTCTTTTATAGTTTGGCTTTTCCCTTTCAACTCCTGTTGCTCTCTCCACTTGTAACTCTACTATGAACTCAAAGCTCTGAACCAGATGGTCACTGGCTCCCAGGGGTTCTCATATGTGATGTCCTCAATGTCTGAGCTGTTCAGGGTGAACACGAGGTCCAGCCTTGCTGGTTCGTCCTCTCCTCTCTCTCTGGTAGTGTCCCTGACATGTTGGTGCATAAGGTTTTCCAGTACCACATCCATTATCCTGGCTCTCCATCTGGCTCTCCCATAACCAGTAGTTTTGCTCTGCTCGAGTGAGCTCTTCTTGCCACCTCAGTCAGTGTGTCCACCATTGCTCTGTTGCTCTCTTCATATTCCTCTCTTGGCCTCCTGCAGTTCTGTGGTGGGTTATACATCACTGCAATGGCTACCTAATGTTCCCCAGACTGGATTGTACCTACTATGTAGTCTCTTTCACTAATCGCATCCATGCCTTCCATTTCCTCAAATTTCCATTGAGGTGGGAAGATTGCGTCTGTTATTGCCTCAGTGAGTTTCGTTTCTGTGACTGCTATAATGTCTGGGGACTTCACATTGATTCTTTCATTCCACTCCTCATATTTATTCGTTATTCCATCAGCATTTGTGTACCAAACCTTCAACTTCGTTTCTAAATCTGTGGTCCTGGGAGAATAATGGGGTTCGAGCGGGAGCCCTGGCGGGGGCCTATGGGAGGTTTCGTTGGAGGTGGGGTTTGTGATGGGAGGGTGGGTGCAGAGTGTCTGTAGGGGTTGCTGAAGGGTTGGGGTTTGTGATGGGGGTGGGGACAGAAGGAATTGGGGTTTCTGTAGGGGGTGAGGTTTTTGTAGGGGTGGGGATTGCTGTATGGGTGGGGTTTGTGATGGGGTGGGTGGGGGCAGAAGAAACTGTGTGTGGGTGTAGGTTTAATTTGTTCAGTTGCCTTGGGGTTGTCGTGGTTGGAGACCTTCTGCGGGTACTTCTGGAGGGTGTGTCTGCCCTTCTACCTGGGTCTGGGTTCCTCCGCTCTTCTTTGTCATTTCCTCTCGTTCCTCCTCTCGTCTTTGTATCCTCTCTTTCAGTAACATCCTTTCCTCTTGTGTTCTGTCCCAATCGAGGTACACACTCTGGTACTCCAGATTCTCTCTCAGTCGCACTTTCTCCTGCAAGATCATGGATCGAGCTGATTCTGCCTTGAAAATTACATTGAGAGGCCCTTTTCTTCCCTTTGTAAACCACCCAATTCTCCGAAAATTTGTCACCTGGGTCATGTCACCTTCACCTATTGCTTTCAAGATACCTTCAATCGTTTTTTTTCCTCCTCCTGTTTTCTTTTACCATGGGTATCCCCTTCAACTTCCTGGAGCCCGTAGACAAAAATTGACCTCTTCCTTTCGTCGCTGGTGTCATTAATATCAACACTGGTGAAGGTTGGTGTCATTAATATCAACACTGGTGAAGGTTGGTGTCATTAATGTCAACACTAGTGAAGGTTGGTGTCATTAATATCAACACTTGTTAAGGTTGGTGTCATTAATGTCAACACTGGTGAGGGCTGGTGTCATTAATATCAACACTGGTGAAGGTTGGTGTCATTATTGTCAACACTGGTGAAGGTTGGTGTCAGTAATGTCAATACTGGTGAAGGTTGGTGTCATTAATGTCAACACTGGTTAAGGTTGGTGTCAGTAATGTCAACACTGGTGAAGGTTGGTGTCATTAATGTCAACACTGGTGAAGGTTGGTGTCATTAATGTCAACACTGGTGAAGGTTGGTGTCAGTAATGTCAACACTGGTGAAGGTTGGTGTCATTAATGTCAACACTGGTTAAGGTTGGGGTCAGTAATGTCAACACTGGTGAAGGTTGGTGTCATTAATGTCAACACTGGTGAAGGTTGGTGTCATTAATGTCAACACTGGTGAAGGTTGGTGTCAGTAATGTCAACACTGGTGAAGGTTGGTGTCATTAATGTCAACACTGGTGAAGGCTGGTGTCATTAATATCAACACTGGTGAAGGCTGGTGTCATTAATGTCAACACTGGTGAAGGTTGGTGTCATTAATATCAACACTGGTGAAGGTTGGTGTCATTAATGTCAACACTGGTGAAGGTTGGTGTCATTAATATCAACACTGGTGAAGGCTGGTGTCATTAATGTCAACACTGGTGAAGGTTGGTGTCATTAATGTCAACACTGGTGAAGGGTGGTGTCATTAATGTCAACACTGGTGAAGGTTGGTGTCATTAATGTCAACACTGGTGAAGGTTGGTGTCATTAATGTCAACACTGGTGAAGGTTGGAATTGCGACCCCAGAATGGGCCACAATGTACATAAATAAATTTGATGTATATTTCCATTTCTTATAATTTTATATTGCTGATATTTTCGATAATAGCTAAATCGCTAATATCTTGCTTTATATTATTATTTGACTTAGCTATTTTATTAGGTAGGATGTAACATTACATATTGTGCTCAAGTGTGTTGTAGCTGCCCTGGAGTTGGCAAACTACCACTTACGACACTTCGCTTGTTATACTGCCGGCTCTTGCTGGGCAGTCAGTCGGTGGCGTGATCCCACCTGAGTTGGAGACAGCCTCACCCTTCCTCGCTCTCTCTGCTCTGCTGACTCTCGAGGAGACAACACCTCGCTCTTGTCTCTACTTGTTTTCTCGTCATTTAGACTCTGGTAGAGTATGTGTTCGGTGGTGAGACGAAACATACTTCTCTGGACTCTGTGTAACTCTGTTCACAGAGAATAGCCTAGACTAAGTGATTTTCGACGTTTTACTGGGTTGTGTCACGTTGACACTGTGATAACTCAGGTCTCTAGCTATAGCTCTTAGACCTGATTCGCTAAAACATCTGTGCACCGTCACAGTCGGGGATTTTTATGCTGATCCTAGATTCAGTAATAAGGGAGTTTTGTGTCTATTTTGGAGGATCTGCTGATGGTCCCCAGTTAGGGTCGATTTTCTATCTCCTTGTTCCTGACACTGTGCTGCTGTTGCTTGTTATATTGCTGTTCTGCGAATTGGTCATTTTACTGTTCAATCAAGCTGTTCTGATTGTCAGTTTGTTAGAGAAGCTAGCTTATGAGAAGAAGTTCAGTCGATCACTGGTTGAGTCGAATCTTAAAGAGTTACCTGGACCACACTCATACACACATCTACACATATTTGTATATATCTGCATATTATTGTAAATTGCTGACTTTGTACCAGATGGTACATAAGAACCAGATATATGTGCCTTCAGCACAATCTTATTGTTTATGAGAGAAGTGTAGGAGCTAACCTCCTAATTTGCCTTAGACATTTTGTTAATAAACATTTTAAATATATTTCTTTGGTTAGTACCCTCTCAGTTGAGATCCTACTATTGAATGTCGGATAACTGGACCAGGATACTGACTTTGTTGCAAAAACCCAGTAACAGGCTGGATGCTAGAAGGGCATTTCTTTCTAGTGTTCACGAGATGTCTATTTCTAATAGATATCGCGTCTTTTTGTAACAGTTGGTGTCATTAATGTCAACACTGGTGAAGGTTGGTGTCATTAATGTCAACACTGGTGACGGTTGGTGTCATTAATGTCAACACTGGTGACGGTTGGTGTCATTAATGTCAACACTGGTGACGGTTGGTGTCATTAATGTCAACACTGGTGACAATTGGTGTCATTAATGTCAACACTGGTGACGGTTGGTGTCATTAATGTCAACACTGGTGACGGTTGGTGTCATTAATGTCAACACTGGTGACGGTTGGTGTCATTAATGTCAACACTGGTGACGGTTGGTGTCATAATGTCAACACTGGTGACGGTTGGTGTCATTAATGTCAACACTGGTGACGGTTGGTGTCATTAATGTCAACACTGGTGACGGTTGGTGTCATTAATGTCAACACTGGTGACGGTTGGTGTCATTAATGTCAACACTGGTGACGGTTGGTGTCATTAATGTCAACACTGGTGACGGTTGGTGTCATTAATGTCAACACTGGTGACGGTTGGTGTCATTAATGTCAACACTGGTGACGGTTGGTGTCATTAATGTCAACACTGGTGACGGTTGGTGTCATTAATGTCAACACTGGTGACGGTTGGTGTCATTAATGTCAACACTGGTGACGGTTGGTGTCATTAATGTCAACACTGGTGACGGTTGGTGTCATTAATGTCAACACTGGTGACGGTTGGTGTCATTAATGTCAACACTGGTGACAATTGGTGTCATTAATGTCAACACTGGTGACAATTGGTGTCATTAATGTCAACACTGGTGACGGTTGGTGTCATTAATGTCAACACTGGTGACGGTTGGTGTCATTAATGTCAACACTGGTGACGGTTGGTGTCATTAATGTCAACACTGGTGACGGTTGGTGTCATTAATGTCAACACTGGTGACGGTTGGTGTCATTAATGTCAACACTGGTGACGTTTGGTGTCATTAATGTCAACACTGGTGACGGTTGTTGTCATTAATGTCAACACTGGTGACGGTTGGTGTCATTAATGTCAAGACTGGTGACGGTTGGTGTCATTAATGTCAAAACTGGTGACGGTTGGTGTCATTAATGTCAACACTGGTGACGGTTGGTGTCATTAATGTCAACACTGGTGACGGTTGGTGTCATTAATGTCAACACTGGTGAAGGTTGGTGTCATTAATGTCAACACTGGTGACGGTTGGTGTCATTAATGTCAACACTGGTGACGGTTGGTGTCATTAATGTCAACACTGGTGAAGGTTGGTGTCATTAATGTCAACACTGGTGAAGGTTGGTGTCATTAATGACCTGTGTGGGCGCCATTTTGACAAGTTTAATCTCAATTACGATAGTAGTATTTTACATTATTGCTCTATTTTTTCTTGACGCTGGTGTATGTGGCTCGTGATCCAAGGAAGTGGACTTAGCCACCCTTTCCATGGATCGAATCTGAATGTATCATGTCGTACAATCGCATATGACCCAAAATGGTTTAGAGCTTTCCCGGATTAAAATAAAATTATTCAGAAAGGCATCAATTTTTAATGGGTCATTCAGCTAATAAAACTGGTTGAATTGAGTCGGGTTTTAGGCTGCGTTATTAACACACGAGTCGAGTCACGGTGAGTCTTGACTCTATATGACTCAACCATTTAAAGAATTGTTATTTCAGATGTAATTAAAAAAAAAAAGTCACATAAAGAGAGTGGAGCCAAGTCATGCAGAGTCGATTCGAGAATACTGTGAGACCCATTTTTCAATAATAATTGAGTTTATCATCGAGTATGGTGGAAAGGTCATGCTGGTAAAGTTTTGATAAATCTTGTATATCAGAGTCACAGACAGTTTCACCTGCCCTCAACAACAATGCTAACCTTTGACGTGCGTCTTCGTTACCAATAAAATTTATTATTTTTATTAGCAAGCATAATGTTTGATAACAATTAATCAGTATTATCTTACAATTATTAGCCTGCCTCTCAGTATTACGTTTTATTAAAATATAAGTCTTACCTGAGAGGATAAGTCTATTATTTGTTCAGCTTCACTGGGTCGACTGTAGTAAATATTCATCTCCATGACAGATGTTCATATTAACTAACTTCTTGAAGTTTTCTTTTGTCGTAATAAAGAAACAGGAGAATTGGAATGATTTTATAAGTCTGGAAAGTGACTAAAAGCAACAATATCTGATCTGGTGTTGAATTCATGAACCCACACTTGATTACTCATTCATGAACCCACACTCGATTACTCGTTCATGAACCCACACTCGATTCCACATTCATGAACCCACACTTGATTACTCATTCATGAACCCACACTCGATTACTCATTCATGAACCCACACTTGATTCCTCATTCATGAACCCACATTTGATTCCACATTCATGAACCCACACTTGATTACTCATTCATGAACCCACACTCGATTCCACATTCATGAACCCACACTTGATTACTCATTCATGAACCCACACTTGATTACTCATTCATGAACCCACACTTGATTACTCATTCATGAACCCACACTTGATTCCACATTCATGAACCCACACTTGATTCCACATTCATGAACCCACACTTGATTACTCATTCATGAACCCACACTTGATTACTCATTCATGAACCCACACTTGATTACTCATTCATGAACCCACACTTGATTACTCATTCATGAACCCACACTCGATTACTCATTCATGAACCCACACTTGATTACTCATTCATGAACCCACACTCGATTACTCATTCATGAACCCACACTTGATTCCTCATTCATGAACCCACATTTGATTCCACATTCATGAACCCACACTTGATTACTCATTCATGAACCCACACTCGATTCCACATTCATGAACCCACACTTGATTACTCATTCATGAACCCACACTTGATTACTCATTCATGAACCCACACTTGATTACTCATTCATGAACCCACACTTGATTACTCATTCATGAACCCACACTTGATTACTCATTCATGAACCCACACTTGATTCCACATTCATGAACCCACACTCGATTCCACATTCATGAACCCACACTCGATTCCACATTCATGTGTTTCCATACCGCTTGACAGATGACAGGATACTGACGGATGAGAGGATACTGACAGATGACAGGATACTGACGGATGACAGGATACTGACAGATGACAGGATACTGACGGATGACAGGATACTGACGGATGACAGGATACTGACAGATGACAGGATACTGACAGATGACAGGATACTGACGGATGACAGGATACTGACGGATGACAGGATACTGACAGATGACAGGATACTGACAGATGACAGGATACTGACAGATTCAAGGATACTGACGGATGACAGGATACTGACAGATGATAGGATACTGACAGATGACAGGATACTGACAGATGACAGGATACTGACGGATGACAGGATACTGACAGATGATATGATACTGACAGATGACAGGATACTGACAGATGACAGGATACTGACAGATGACAGGATACTGACAGATGACAGGATACTGACAGATGACAGGATACTGACAGATGATAGGAGAGTGACAGATAACAGGATACAGATAGATGACAGGATACTGACAGATAACAGCATACTGACAGATGACAGCATACTGACAGATGACAGTATACTGACAGACGTGAGTAGTCTTGACTTTCCTGCATGAGCGGAAATGAGTCATTTTGTCTTGAGTCATATGACTGGTGACTCTTCTCGACCCGAGTCGTTTAGTGGAGGCACAACTTTTGATTGCTCCAGTGCAGTACCTGGAGAAAGCCTCTTGTGGCCAACTTATACATTTAGTACTGATGTGTTTTCCTCTTAAGAAAGTTTCCCCTTGATTTTGGGCTAAGAAAGTTATAATGTGCCAACTGAAGTAATCAGAGTGATAACTGTGAAGTAAATGGAAAATGTTTATTTGATCAGGTATAAATCACAGTAACTATTGAGTTATGGTAGACAGTATATACATAGTGTGTCTTTATGTACACATAAAAGCAAAAAAAGTTTCTTGTGTACCCAAAGTTTATATAAAACATATTTATTTATTTGCATATTTAAATCTTAACGCAAGTCAATCTTACACAAAGAAAATCTGGAGTGATTTTGGAAGTAGTTACCAATTTCCTCTTTTTTTCATAGAACAAACTGGTAAATTGATATATTAACTTTCATGCAATAAAATTAGTGTTTTATCCGACTGGTTCCAAACCTTCAGCGTTAATGCAAATTGTGATAGGCTTCAAACTTTATGTCCTGGATTATTTCAGTATATTGGTCTCTGAGAGATAATAACTGAATGCCTCTTCAGCTTGGCTTCAAAGCAAGTATTTCTTAGAAGAAAGCTTAAGTTAGTTTTGGTCTGTGTTTGTCCTAACTTGTTAGTTCTAGTGAAGAGTTAGGTTACTAGTCTCCGTGTCGTAACTAGCGAATACCCGTGATTAGTTTTAATTCTGTAGCATTAATACATAACTTAATTAGATAATTATGCTGCACTCTGTACTATTCATTTCGCGTGCATTAACAAAAGGGAGGAGGCTGGGGTTAGGCAGTATCGGGATACATTTCTGGGATCACGCAGCGGCCTACTGTGTATTCATTTAGCTTTTGAATGCTATTCAAGTACACTAAAATTTAATTCATAGCACGGCCGGGTACTCACAACCCTTTGAAAGTTCTTGTGCATGTGATGTGGGATGCCTACCCTAACTTTAATTGTTGCTGGTCACCTCACACTGTATTCTCTGCCTAATTTATCGCTTCAACATTGATAAGAAATTGCTTGTTATATTGACGGACCTGCGGGTCCGTCTAAAATACAACCTGCCCAACATTCTCCACCTGTGCAATACTTGAGTATCTTTATTGAGGAAACGTTTCGCCACACAGTGGCTTCATCAGTCCATACAAAGGAGAAAGGTGAAGAACAGGAGGAGTTTGAGGTAATCAGGCCCTCGGCCTTGAGTCGATGTAGTCAGTCCATCAATCTGTGACCAGGCCTCGTGGTGGATCAGGACCTGATCAACCAAGCTGTTACTGCTGGATGCACACAAACCGACGTACGAACCACAGCCTATTTGATCAGACCCTGATCCACCATGAGGCCTTGTCTCAGACCGTGCCGCTGGGGCGTTGACCCCCGAAACCCTCTCCAGGTAAACTCCAGGTATACTACATCTGCATTTTGTTTGTCCTCCAGAGCATCCAAGACCTTGTCATAGTGGTCCAGTAGTTGGGACAGGCAGGAGCGGCGTGCTCTAAACCCATGCTGCCCTGGGTTGTGTAACTGATGCGTATCTAAGTGAGTGGCGATCTTGCTTCTTAAAACCCTTTCAAAGATTTTATGATGTGGGACGTTAGTGTTATCGGTCTGTAATTCTTTGCAGTGACTGTGGGACGATCCTTGCGTCCATTCTCCCTCTCCATAGAATGCTAAAGGCACGTGATAAGAGCTTCTTGCAGTTCTTCATGAACATGGAGTCCCCCGAGACTGGGCCTGGGACAGAGTGCATGGGAATATCATTTATAGCTTTTTCGAAGTCTTGTCGTGTTAGGATGATATCGGAGATTTCTGAATTTACCAAATTTTGAGTCCCGATCGTAAAAAATTCTTTATCTCGTCTGTATAGTTGATGCTAGGCAGTCATGTGTGTGAGTGTTCTTGCTCATTGGTTATGGAGTCCATCAAACTCTCTATAGAATCAATTACTGAAAAGAAAGGTTAAGAAACTCGGATCAACGTGAAAAAAACTGCTTTTAGTATATTATTATTATCATAAACCACAGGGGTTATACAGCGCGGCTGGTCAGGACAGGTGCTTTTAGTATATAAAATTTCATCAAGTGGAGTCGTGAGGGTAGAAGTAATATACGACAGTTGAACTAAGAATATTGACAAGATCACTGCATGTTCCTTCCACCTCGCTCGATTTAATACTCTAACGCTGAAGTAACTATTAAGAGAGGGAAGGAAATACATAAAGATTTACATAGGAAAATGAAGAAAGTCAAAGAATGGCAGTATAAAAGAGAGTGATAAAAACATACAAGAAGATAGACTGATCGGGTCATTGACGTGGTTGTTCGATAACACTGTTCACTTGTTCACTTGTTCACTTGTTCACTTGTTCACTTGCAACACTCGTAGACACATGGAACTTATTGACAGGCGCTACCAGTTCCCCAACACCATCCAGCCTGTTGTTGACATTCATAGGCAATTTCGACAGAAATGCAAAAGTGTACTATATTTCTATACTGCTTCTTTGCTTGGCCTACATTTTGTTAGTTCCAGGAGACACTTTTATAATCCCTCTTGAAGCTATGAAAACACAGAAAATAAATAGGAACAAAAATATATAATTTATAAAACAAATCTGTATATATATATATATATATATATATATATATTTTTTTTTTATTAACACATCGGCCGATTCCCACCAAGGCAGGGTGGCCCGAAAAAGAAAAACTTTCATCATCATTCACTCCATCACTGTCTTGCCAGAAGGGTGCTTTACACTACAGTTATAAAACTGCAACATTAACACCCCTCCTTCAGAGTGCCGGCACTGTACTTCCCATCTCCAGAACTCAAGTCCGGCCTGCCGGTTTCCTGAATCCCTTCATAAATGTTACTTTGCTCACACTCCAACAGCACGTCAAGTATTAAAAACCATATGCCTCCATTCACTCCTATCAAATACGCTCACACATGCTTGCTGGAAGTCCAAGCCCTCGCACACAAAACTTCCTTTACCCCTCCCTCCAACCTTTCCTAGGCCGACCCCTACCCCGCCTTCCCTCCACTACAGATTTATACACTCTCGAAGTCACTCTGTCTCGTTCCATTCTCTCTACATGTCCAAACCACCTCAACAACCCCTCCTCAGCTCTCTGGACAATCGTTTTGGTAATCCGCACCTCCTCCTAATTTCCAAACTCCGAATTCTCTGCATTATATTCACACCACACATTGACCTCAGACATGGCATCTCCACTGCCTCCAGCCTTCTCCTCGTTGCAACATTCATCACCCATGCTTCACACCCATATAAGAGCGTTGGTATAACTATACTCTCATACATTCCCTCTTTACTTCCATGGACAAGGTTCTTTGTCTCCACAGACTCCGAAGTGCTCCACTCACCCTTTTCCCTCATCAATTCTATGATTCACCTCATCCTTCATAGACCCATCCGCCGACATGTCCACTCCCAAATATCTGAATACATTCACCTCCTCCATACTCTCTCCTCCAATCTGATATCCAATCTTTCGTCACCTATTCTTTTTGTTATCCTCATCACCTTACTCTTTCCTATATTCACTTTCAATTTTCTTCTTTTACACACCCTACCAAATTCATCCACCAACCTCTGCAGCTTCTCTTCAGAATCTCCCAAAAGCACAGTGTCATCAGCAAAAGCAACTGTGACAACTCCCACTTTGTATTTGCTTCTTTATCTTTTAGACCAACACCTTTTGCCAAGACCCTTGCATTCACTTTCTTACAACCCCATCTATAAATATATTGAACAACCACGGTGACATCACACATCCTTGTCTAAGGCCCACTTTTACTGGGAAATAGTCCCCTTCCCTCCTACACACTCTAACCTGAGCCTCACTATCCTCATAAAAACTCTTCACTGCTTTCAGTAACCTTCCTCCTATTCCATACACCTGCAACATCTGCCACATTGCCCCCTATCTACCCTATCATACGCCTTTTCCAAATCCATAAATGCCACAAAAACATCTTTACCCTTATCCAAATACTGTTCACCTATATGTTTCACTGTAAACACTTGGTCTACACACCCCTACCTTTCCTAAAGCCCCTTGTTCATCTGCTATCCTGCTTTCTGTTTTACTCTTAATTCTTTCAATAATAACTCTACCATACACTTTACCAGGTACACTCAACAGACTTATTCCCTATAATTTTTGCACTCTCTTTGTCCCCTTTGCCTTTATACAAAGGAACAATACACGCTCTCTGCCAATCCCTAGGTACCTTACCCTCTTCCATACATTTATTAAATAATAGCACCAACCACTCCAAAATTATATCCCCACCTGCTTTTAACATTTCTATCTTTATCCCATCAATCCCAGCTGCCTTACCCCTTTCATTCTACCCACTGCTTCACGAACTTCTCCTACACCCACAACTGGCTCTTCCACACTCCTACAAGATGTTATTCCTCCTTGCCCTACACACGAAATCACAGCTTCCCTGTCTTCATCAACATTTAACAAATCCTCAAAATATTCTCTCCATCTTCCCGATACCTCTAACTCTCCATTTAATAACTCTCCTCTCCTATTTTTAACTGTCAAATCCATTTGTTCTCTAGGCTTCCTCAACTTATTAATCTCATTCCAAAACTTTTTCTTATTTTCAACAAAATTTGCTGATAACATCTCACCCACTCTCTCATCTGCTCTATTTTTACATTGCTTCACCACTCTTTTAACCTCTCTTTTCTCTCCATATACTCTTCCCTCCTTGCATCACTTCTACTTTGTAAAAACCTCCCATATGCTAACTTTTTCTCCCTTACTACTCTCTTTACATCATCATTCCACCAATCGCTCCTCTTCCCTCCGCACCCACTCGCCTGTAACCACAAACTTCTGCTGAACACTCTAACACTACATTTTTAAATCTACCCCATACATTTTCGACCCCATTTCCTACACTCTCACTAGCCCATCTATCCTCCAATAGTTGTTTATATCTTACCCTAACTGCCTCCTCTTTTAGTTTATAAACCTTCACCTCTCTTTACTTACTGATTCTATTTTCCTTGTATCCCATCTACCTTTTACTCCCACTGTAGCTATAACTAAAAAGTGATCTGATATATCTGTAGCCCTCTATAAACATGTACATCCTGAAGTTTACTCAACAGTCTTTTATCTACCAATACATAGTCTAACAAACTACTGTCATTACGCCCTACATCATATCTTGTATACTTATTTATCCTCTTTTTCTTAAAATATGTATTACCTATAACTAAACCCCTTTCTATACAAAGTTCAATCAAAGGGCTCCCATTATCATTTACACCTGGCACCCCAAACTTACCTACTACACCCTCTCTGCATGTTTCTCCCACTTTAGCATTTAGGTCCCCTACCACAATTACTCTCTCATTTGGTTCAAAAGTTCCTATACATTCGCTTAACATCTCCCAAAATCTCTCTCTCTCTCTCTCTCTCTATATATATATATATATATATATATATATATATATATATATATATATATATATATATATATATATGTCGTGCCGATTAGGTAAAACTGGTCAATTAGCAAGAACTCATCTAAAATTAAGTCCTTTCTAAAATTTTCTCTTATACGTTTAAAGATATATTTTTTCATTTATGTTAATGTAAGAATTTATAATTTTGTACCAAGAGAAACTTTGAAAACCTACCTAACCTTATTACAACAAGCACAATTTAATTTAGCCTAACCCAACTAAATATATTTTAGATACGTTAACAATAATTTAATAATAAAGAAACACAATGAAATATATTTTTTCGTTATGTTCAGAAGGATTTTGGCGAAATTATTGCATACACAAATCTTCACTTGTCTTATATGGCAAGAAGAGCGTTGCTATTTAAGCCAAAATCGCAAGTTTTACCTAATCGGCACGACATATATATATATATATATATATATATATATATATATATATATATATATATATATATATATATATATATATGTCGTGCCGATTAGGTAAAACTGGTCAATTAGCAAGAACTCATTTAAAATTAAGTCCTTTCTAAAATTTTCTCTTATACGTTTAAAGATATATTTTTTTCATTTATGTTAATGTAAAAAATTATAATTTTGAACCAAAAGAAACTTAAAAAACCTACCTAACCTTATTATAACAAGCACAATTTAATTTAGCCTAACCCAACTAAATATATTTTAGATACGTTTACAATTATTTAATAATAAACAAACACAATGAAATATACTTTTTTCGTTAAGTTCAGAATGATTTTTGCGAAATTATTGCATACACAAATTTTCGCTTGTCTTATATGGCAAGAAGAGCGTTGCTATTTAAGCAAAAATTCCAAGTTTTACCTAATCGGCACTACATATATATATATATATATATATATATATATATATATATATATATATATATATATATATATATATATATATATATATATATATATATATATATATATATATATATTTGTATAGGTAAGTTTTTGTGTCCTTATAATATATTTAATATTGTTTCCACATTTAATGTGAATGTACAAGCTGGCAATAGAGTGGTTTCTTTTTCTATTTTAAATAATATAGGCTGTTTACCCCCTAGGAGCCGGGACTTCTATTTACGTTACGCAGTCAAAAGCCTAACAGTTACTAATGTTTGTTTTAAATTCTTAATACCTATAAAATGGTGGACCAAGAGCTGTAACATATAACACTTGATAAAGGGACCAAAGAGATGTGTCACAAACAGGTTTTAGGACCCAGGAGCTATAGCTTCACTATATCACATAAGGAGTCAGGAGCTGTAGCACAGGCTCATTTTTTACCATTGTAACTTTGTTAAAATGAATAATGACTCTTATATGTACAGAAGATAAGGTCTAGAATAGTGTATAAATATCCAGTTTATACGACTCAGAGTTGCAAAATCTAAGGACATCAGTCACCACATTTCAAAAGCTCTTCGAAAAGTTATTACCATTCTATGAGGGAAAACTTGTTCCAAGGAATTAAAGCTCTATTTACATTAACAAATATAAATCAGGAAAAAAAGGGAAAAAGCAAAGAAATCAAACTTATACAAAATCTTGCTCTATGGAAGGTTGATCCAAGGAACTGGATGACAGAACTTGAGGGCAAAAAGTGAAAGGCCAAAATTTCATCAGACACAAAAAAATTTTTTTATTAAGAGGGGGGGGGGGGGTCCGACATAGCGTGATCTGCCAGTGGAGGGGATCCAACATAGCATCATCCGGTGGAGGGGATCCGACATAGCATCATCCGGTGGAGGGGATCCGACATGACGTGATCCGGTGGAGGGGATCTGACATGGCGTGATCCGGGAGAGGGGATGCGACATGGTGTGATCCGGTGGAGGGGGATCTGACATGGCGTGATCCGGTGGAGGGGATCCGACATGGCGTGATCAGGGAGAGGGGATGCGACATGGTGTGATCCGGTGGAGGGGGATCTGACATGGCGTGATCCGGTGGAGGGGATCCGACAAAGCGTGATCCGGTGGAGGGGATCCGACAAAGCGAGATCCGGTGGAGGGGATCTGACATGGCGTGATCCGGTGGAGGGGATCCGACATCGGGAGTTACTACCCCCTACATGTGTTGTGTGACATAATTCACGTCTACATAAATAACTCATGACGATGGTACCCAGATGTAAACACGTCAGTAGTTCATTACCATTGTAACTTGTTATTAGAACTTTGTGGCCCGGTCCCTGGACCCATTATGTACCTCTGTAATGTTGAGGTACAGTCCCTGGACCCATTATGTACCTCGGTAATGTTGAGGTACAGTCCCTGGACCCATTATGTACCTCTGTAATGTGGAGGTACAGTCCCTGGACCCATTATGTACCTCTGTAATGTTGAGGTACAGTCCCTGGACCCATTATGTACATCTGTAATGTTGAGGTACAGTCCCTGGACCCATTATGTACTTCTGTAATGTTGAGGTACAGTCCCTGGACCCATTATGTACCTCGGTAATGTTGAGGTACAGTCCCTGGACCCATTATGTACCTCGGTAATGTTGAGGTACAGTCCCTGGACCCATTATGTACTTCTGTAATGTTGAGGTACAGTCCCTGGACCCATTATGTACCTCTGTAATGTTGAGGTACAGTCCCTGGACCCATTATGTACTTCTGTAATGATGAGGTACAGTCCCTGGACCCATTATGTACCTCTGTAATGTTGAGGTACAGTCCCTGGACCCATTATGTACTTCTGTAATGTTGAGGTACAGTCCCTGGACCTATTATGTTCCTCTGTAATGTGGAGGTACAGTCCCTGGAGCCATTATGTACCTCTGTAATGTTGAGGTACAGTCCCTGGACCCATTATGTACCTCTGTAATGATGAGGTACAGTCCCTGGACCCATTATGTACTTCTGTAATGTTGAGGTACAGTCCCTGGACCCATTATGTACCTCTGTAATGTGGAGGTACAGTCCCTGGACCCATTATGTACTTCTGTAATGTTGAGGTACAGTCCCTGGACCCATTATTTTCCTCTGTAATGTGGAGGTACAGTCCCTGAACCCATTATGTACCTCTGTAATGTTGAGGTACAGTCCCTGGACCCACTATGTACCTCTGTAATATTGAGGTACAGTCCCTGTACCCATTATGTACTTCTGTAATGTTGAGGTACAGTCCCTGGACCCATTATGTACCTCTGTAATGTGGAGGTAAAGTCCCTGGACCCATTATGTACCTCTGTAATGTTGAGGTACAGTCCCTGGACCCATTATGTACTTCTGTAAAGTTGAGGTACAGTCCCTGGACCCATTATGTTCCTCTGTAATGCGGAGGTACAGTCCCTGGACCCATTATGTACCTCTGTAATGTGGAGGTACAGTCCCTGGACCCATTATGTACCTCTGTAATGTTGAGGTACAGTCCCTGGACCCATTATGTACTTCTGTAATGTTGAGGTACAGTCCCTGGACCTATTATGTTCCTCTGTAATGTGGAGGTACAGTCCCTGGAGCCATTATGTACCTCTGTAATGTTGAGGTACAGTCCCTGGACCCATTATGTACCTCTGTAATGTTGAGGTACAGTCCCTGGACCCATTATGTACCTCTGTAATGTTGAGGTACAGTCCCTGGACCCATTATGTACCTCTGTAATGTTGAGGTACAGTCCCTGGACCCATTATGTACTTCTGTAATGTTGAGGTACTGTCCCTGGACCCATTATGTTCCTCTGTAATGCGGAGGTACAGTCCTGGACCCATTATGTACCTCTGTAATGTGAGGTACAGTCCCTGGACCCATTATGTACCTCTGTAATGTTGGTACAGTCCCTGGACCCATTATGTACTTCTGTAATGTTGAGGTACAGTCCCTGGACCATTAGTTCCTCTGTAATGTGAGGTACATCCCTGGACCATTATGTACCTCTAATGTGAGGTACAGTCCTGGACCCATTATGTACCTTGTAATGTTGAGGTACAGTCCTGACCCATTATGTACTCTGTAAGTTGGGTACAGTCCCTGGACTATGTTCGGTAAGTTGGAGGTACAGTCCTGACCATTATGTACTCTGTAATGTTGAGGTACAGTTCCTGGACCATTATGTACCTCTGTATTTGACCTAGTCCCTGGACCCATTTTGTACTCTTGGATGTTAGGTACAGTCCTGGACCCATTTAGTACCCTGTAATGTGGAGTACAGTCCCTGGACCATTATATCCCTGAATGCTTGAGTACAGTCCTGGACCCATTATGTACTCTGTAATGTTGAGTACATCTGACCCATTATGTACTTCTTAATGTTGAAGTCAAGTCCTGGACCCATTATGACCTCTGTAATGTTGAGGTACAGTCCCTGGACCCATTATGTACTTCTGTAATGTGGGTACAGTCCCTGGACCCATTATGTACCTCTGTAATGTTGAGTACAGTCCTGGACCCTTATGTACCTCTTATGTTAGGTACAGTCCCTGGACCCATTATGTACTTCTGTAATGTTGAGGTACAGTCCCTGGACCCATTATGTCCTCTGTAATGTTGAGGTACAGTCCCTGGACCCATTATGTCCTCTGTAATGTTGAGGTACAGTCCTGGACCCATTATGTACCTCTGTAATGTTGAGTACAGTCCCTGGACCTATTATGTAGTACTCTGAATGTGAGGTCAGTCCATGGACTAAGTCCTGACCAATGTTATAAGGGTACATCCTGGACCATTATGTCTCTGTAATGTTGAGGTACAGTCCTGGACCCATTATGTACCTCTGTAATTGGTTCCCTGGACCCATTATGACCTTCTGTAATGTTGAGTACCTCCCTGGACCATTATGTACCTCTGTAATGTGGAGGTACAGTCCCTGGACCCATTATGTACTTCTGTAATGTTGAGGTACAGTCCCTGGACCCATTATGTTCTATGGTCTGACATTAGTAATCTGTAATGTGAGTAAGCTGACCCATTATGTACTTCTGTGTTGGTACACCCTGGACCATTATGTACTTGTAATGTTGATCATCTGGACATTTCTTGGAGGTGTCCTGACCCATTATACTCTGTAATGTTGTCAGTCCCTGGACCATATACCTCTGTATGGGTACAGTCCTAACCATTATGCCTCTGTATGTGGAGTCCTGGACCTATGCTCTGTAATGTTGATACAGTCCCGGACCCATTATGCTTCTAAGTTGGTACGTCCCGGACCCATATGTTCCTCTGTACGGAGGTACAGTCCCGGACCATTACCTCTGTGTGAGTACAGTCTGGACCCATATGTCCTCTGTAATGTGGTCCCTGGACCCATTAGTACCTTAATGTTGAGGTCCTGACTTATTCTCTGTAATGTGGACAGTCCTGACCATTATGTACCTCTGTAATTTGAGAGTCCGGACCCTTATGTCTGTTTGAGTCGTCTGCCCATTATGTACTCTGTAATGGGGTACCTGGCCATTATGTCCTCGTAATGAGGTACTGGATTGTACTCTGTATGTGAGGTAGTCCTGGACCCATATGTCCTCTGTATGGAGGTCCTGACATTTGTGCTCTGGAATGTAATTAGTCTGACATTATACTCTGTAATGTTGGTACTTCCTGCCCTTAGCCTCTGTATGTGAGTGTCTGACCCATGTCCTCTGTTGAGCAGTCCTGGACCATTATGTCTTCTGTAATGTGGGTACAGTCCTGGACTATCCTCTGTAATGGGAGTACCTGATATGTACTGTATTGAGACAGTCCTGACCATTATGTCCTGTATGTGGACCTGACCCTTATGTCCTGTAATGGGGTACAGTCCTGGACCATGTACTTGTATGTTGGCAGTCCTGACCCTTATGCTCTAATGTTGGTACAGTCTGACATATTCTTAATGTGTAAGTCGTTACTCTTAATGTTGAGGTACAGTCTGACCCATTACTCTGTAATGTGAGGTACAGTCTGGACCCATATGTCCCGTAATGTGGTACAGTCCGACCCATTATACTTTGTAATGTTGAAGTCCCTGGACCCATTATGTCTCTGTAATGTTGAGGTACCTGACATATACTTTGAAGTGAGTAAGTCCCTGACCCATTATCTCTGTAATGTGGTACATTTGGCCCTATGTACTTTTGTAATGTTGAGGCACAGTCCCTGGACCCATTATGTACCTCTGTAATGTGGAGGTACAGTCCCTGGACCCATTATGTACCTTTTGTAATGTTGAGGTACAGTCCCTGGACCCATTATTTCCTCTGTAATGTGGAGGTACAGTCCCTGACCCATTATGTACCTCTGCAAAGTTGAGGTACAGTCCCTGGACCCATTATGTACCTCTGTAATGTTGAGCTACAGTCCCTGGACCCATTATGTACCTCTGTAATGTTGAGGTACAGTCTCTGGACCCATGATGTACCTCTGTAATCTATGACTATTGCACACATGATGGGTTTGGGATGTATAATGGTATTATGCAGTGTTGGGATACATCTCTCGGATCCTTTAATTGACTTAAGGAAAGCTTTTGACACAGTAAACCACGGCATCCTACTCCACAAACTTGACCACTATGGAATAAGAGGTCATGCACTAGCATACCTCAAATCCTACCTCACTAATAGGTACCAGTATGTCACTATTAAAGACACATCCTCCACGACACTACCACTAGACACCGGCGTACCGCAGGGAAGTGTCCTTGGTCCCCTGCTCTTCTTCTTATACATCAATGATCTTCTCAATGTATCACAACACCTGAAACCAATACTCTTTGCTGACGACACAACTTATGTCATCTCCCACACAAACCTTGCCACGCTTAATACCATTGTTAACGACGAATTAATAAACTTACACTCAACACTGATAAGACCTTCTATATTATGTTTGGCAACAGAACAGATGATCCACAATTAAACATTAAGATCAACTCTACACCTATTGCTAGACATAACGAGGGCAAGTTCCTGGGCCTTCACCTTGACAGCAGCCTGAAATTCAGCACCCATATCCAACACATAACAAAGAAAGTGTCCAAAACTGTGGGGATCCTCTCTAAGATACGGTATTATGTACCACAATCAGCCCTACTCACACTATACTACTCACTCATCTATCCCTACCTCACATATGCCATTTGTGCATGGGGATCAAGAGCAATTACCCACCTAAAGCCAATAATAACCCAACAAAAAGCCGCAGTAAGTATTATCACACAATCCAACGCTAGGCAGCACACCCCCCCACTCTTCAAAGACCTAAACCTACTCACTGTCCAGAACATCCATACTTACTACTCTGCTATCTACATTTATAGAACCATTAATTCCAACTTTAACCCTGAGCTAAAACAATTTCTTGACAGTTGTGACAGGACCCATAGACATAATACCAGACATAAACATCTCTTTGACATTCCCCGTGTCCGACTAAATCTATACAAAAATTCAATGCGCATAAAAGGGCCTAAAATCTGGAACTCCCTGCCTGAAAACTCTAGAACTGCAGACACAACCTCCATTTTCAAAAGCACCGTTAAAAAACATCTTATCTCACTTACGCACCCAACCGGTAGTTAACCATACGAAAACTACTTTATCTTGCACATATCCACAGCAAAATACACTTATTGATATCTGTGATTCTCCTTAATTTGCACATTACTAACCACAGCAAAATACACTTATTGATATCTGTGATTCCCCTTAATTTGCACAGTTCTAACCAAAATTCTAATACAACTATTGCTTCATAATACTTAAGCTAGTCATAAGTTTGCCTAAGATACTCCTATATAGAAACTATATTATGCCAATATATCACCTTTATCATTAATATATAAACTAATTGCTAACTTCTTATACTAATTGTTAGATTCTCAATGTTTAAATTCCAGTACCTAAATTTTGTAAACCTAACCTAACCTTACAATCTGTATATTCATTGTATAGCTATTGAGTAAGACCTATCATAAGACTGCCTGAAAAGCCTAGGCATACCTAGGCATATTATTGGCCATCTTGTAATATCAACTTTAATGTATAACTATAAGTACCCCCCACCTTGTATTACATGAAATAAAGAATTTGAATTTGAATTTGAATGTATCTACCCAAATTCATCCATTTCATATTCCGTTCATCATAAGTGGAAGAAAAATTCATTGCAGACTTGAAGGTCAATGTTGCATGTTAATGATCTGCCTGAAGAATCTCTGCAACGAAAATGATTTCCAATTCTCCATGTGAAAGCTAATTATAGCATTTTTTTCATATTACCAAGAACGTCTTTCTGTATTTTTTGACTTGATGAAAGAACTTACAATAGTAAAAACCTTAAGACACATTGTGAATGCGACACTTGGCTATATTTATGAGGTGATTAAAACAAAGTTTTCCACAATCTTGCTTATAGTTCAGTGCCTCTGTTTTCAGAAGACGTTAAAGGAACCTTTCGGGTTAACATCATTGTCCATCAATTTCATTCCACAAATTACCTCCCATTTTCCTTCCTTGTTCGACTCTTCTATCAACTTCAAGTCACGTATTACTCCCAGGTATCATGAACTACTTTCTACTGCTACCTTGGTCAATGTTACTCTATTATAATATAGTATCAACATCTGCTAAATACCGCAGCATTTATTCAGCATTATTCGACGGTATCTTGAATTTATTATTTGCACTTCCAGCATACCATCGACACAGGAAGCATTTTAAACGAGTTAAAAAGTATATATTATTGTACAGAAACGAACTTTGACCATTGTTTCAAAGTTTTTGTGAAAGTTTATCAATCTTACGTTCAAGTTTCCTACTTAAGACATCGAAAGTCGTTCAACAATTCTGGTGGGGATGCGAACATGCTTAAGGAGGAACCAACAACTTCAACTTCGAAAGAGGAACTTCTGAAAGACAGTAATACTTCACACTGTGGAATGTTTTTCCCATCTATCGTCAGGGAATGGCCTGAGTTCTGCTGCAGGAGGCTTCAGTGTAGACGATAGCGAGTTACACAAACTCTCTGAAAGTATCACAGATTAATACTGACATGAAAGTTCTTCTCTTAGTGGCTTACCTTTGACTGCCTCTCATATATGTACACGTCCTTTGACTGCCTCTTAATTAAGATAAGATAAGATAAGATTTCTTCGGATTTTTAACCCCGGAGGGTTAGCCACCCAGGATAACCCAAGAAAGTCAGTGCGTCATCGAGGACTGTCTGTCTTATTTCCATTGGGGTCCTCAATCTTGTCCCCAGGATGCCCCCCACACCAGTCGACTAACACCCAGGTACCTATTTGATGCTAGGTGAACATGACAACAGGTGTAAGGAAACACGTCGAAATGTTTCAACCCCGCCAGGAATCGAACCCGGGTCCTCCGTGTGTGAAGCGAGAGCTTTAGCCACCAGGCCACCGGGGCCTCTTTAGCCACCAGGCCACCGGGGCCTCTTTAGCCATCAGGTGACCGGGGCCTCTTTAGCCACCAGGCCACCGGGGCCTCTGACTGCCTCTCAACTGACTTAGGTACTTGATAACCATCACCAGTTAGAAAACATATAATTTTTCTTTCCTCCATGACAACATTTTTGTTATTTCTTAATTATTAAGCTTTATGAAAAGAGTAGAAAGTTGTACACACACAAACAGATGAGTCAAAGGGATGTTAGGAAGTATTTCTTCAGTCATAGAGTTGTCAGGAAGTGGAATAGTCTGGTAAGTAACGTAGTGGAGGCAGGAACCATACATAGTTTTAAGACGAGGTTTGATAAAGCTTATGGAGCAGAGAGATAGAGAGAGGACCTAGTAGCGATCAGTGAAAAGGTGGGACCAGGAGCTATGACTCGACCCCTGCCAGCACAAATAGGTGATTACAAATAGGTGAGTACACACACACAGACACTTATAACCCCCCAACCTACACTATGCTGTAGAATCTCGCAGCACACTGCTGGGCCCCCACCCACACAGACCCCCCAGAACACAGTGTTGGAGTGGAAGCTGAAGGTATGGTACACCAATGCTGATGGATGGAATAACGAATAAGTGGGAGGAGTGGCATGAAAGAATCGAAGAGGCATCACTTGACATCATAGCTCTCACAGAAACCAAGCTCACAGGAAGGATAACAGATGCCATCTTTTCAATGGGATATCAGATCCTGAGGAAATACAGAGGAAGTGGAGGAGTGGCACTTCTCATCAAAAACGAACTGGATATTGATGAACTGGAGAGAGGAGATAGAGGAGAAGCAAGAGGCTACATAATAGGAACACTTCAGTCTGGAGGTCCCAAGGTGGTAATTGCAGTGATGTATAACCCACCACAGAACAGCAGGAGGCCAAGGCAAGAGTATGATGAGAGTAACAGAGCGATGGTTGACACACTGGCTGAAGTGGACAGAAGAGCTCATGTGAGCAGAGCAAAGCTGCTGATTGTGTGTGACATCAACCACAAGGAAATTGACTGGAAGAACCTGAAGCCACATTGGGACCCAGAAACGTGGTGGGCTATGATGATGGAGGTGGATCTCGAAAACCTCATTTACCAACATGTATGGGACACTACCAGAGAGAGAGAGGAGAAGATGAACCAGCAAGACTGGGCCTAGTATTCACCATGATTAGTGCAGATATTGAGAACATCACATATGAAAGACCCCTCGGGGTCAGTGACCACGTGGTTCTGAGCTTCGAATATATAGTAGAGTTACAAGTGGAGAGGGAAGCCGGAAGGACAGGACGAATAAAGCCATACTACAAGAGAGGGGACTACACAGGCATGAGGAATTTCCTGCACAGGGTTCAGTGGGACAGAGAACTGGCAGGGAAGTCAGTAAATAAGATGTTGGAATATGTGACAACAATATGCAAGGAAGCTGAGGAGAGGTTTGTACCCAAGGGTAACAGAAATAACGAGAAAGCCAGAATGAGCCTTTGCTTCACACAAAGGTGTAGGGAGGCCAAAACCAAGTGTGCTAGAGAATGGATGAAGTATAGAAGGCAAAAGACCCAGGAGAATAAGGAGAGAAGTCGTAGAGCCAGAAATGAATATGCACAGGTAAGAAGGGAGGCCCAACGACAATACGAAATTGACATAGCCAAATCTGACCTGAAGCTGTTGTACAGCCACATCAGGAGGAAAGCAACGGTCAAGGACCAGGTGATCAGACTGAGGAAGGAAGGAGGGGAGATCACAAGAAACGACCAAGAAGTATGTGAGTTAGAATGGGTCGAACTAAACTTTCAACTGCAGAGAAGACCCATGCACTCACCCTATTAGAGCAAGGCATGTCTGTGATACGCGTAGCCGCAGACCTGAAGGTGACAAGGATGGCAATTTACAACTTCAAGAAGCAGCTGCGTCACTCCCACACCTGGCACCGTACCACCCAAAAAGACTTCTCTTCACACAGACAAGATCCTGAAGAAGGAAGTGTTATCAGATCCTGCCATAACAGCCGCAGACCTTAAGAAAAAGCCAGGTGGGAATGAGGTTGTAAATTGCCATTCTCGTCACCTTCAAGTCTGTGGCTATGCATATCAGAGCCATGCTTTGCTCTGTTAGCGTGAGTGCATGGGTCTTCTTTGCAATTGAAAGTTTAGTTCGACCCATTCTGACCACTTGCAGCGGAGATATAGAGTGGCAAAGTTGTGAAAAAGGGGCACTGAGTAACAATGTAACAACCCTCCTTCCTCACTGAGCTCTGGCAGAGCACTGATGCGTGGCATGGTGGGGATACGTCATCACACTTTTCCTATTGCGGAAATGCGAGTGAAATGTATGCACCAAAATCTCATGTATAGATTTTTTTTTGCGTTGGCATGTATTAATTTTTTTTTGTGGGCGATGTATTTAAGATTAGTGCAACTTATCATAGAAGCAAAGTGTTTGAAAAGGATCAGGAAGACCGTAGAGTACGACACTCTCTCAGGAAGGAGCGTCTTCTTCTTCTTGATTCGCCGGTACTCTCCCGGCCCGGGCCTTTTCCAAGTGGTGGCCCGGGCCTTTTCCAAGTGGTGGCCCGGCCTTGGCTCCCTTTTTTGGGAGTATCTCAGACTAATGTCTGCCATGGGAGGAGGTACTTGCCTCCTCATCGTTGGGACCAACTGTCCCCAGGCCTAGCCACATTCCCCGCCCTCACGGGGCTCGTAGGGAGAAACTAGGCCTCTCTGGTCTTCCATCTTCCCCGCCCCAGAGGAGTTAAGGGAATGGCAGTCTTGTGAGCCACAGGTAGTAGTAAGCTCTAGCTCAGGCACCTACCCTGCCCTAGAAGGGCTGGGCATGATGTCTTCTCCCCGTCCTTCGGAAGGAGCGGAAGCGAGCAACAACGAGACCACCACGTCTCTGCCAGACACACGTAATATTCACCTAGTTGGAGTTGCATAAGGTCAATAGCACTGGTTTCTGCATGCTGGAAACTAAGGGACACCCACTCCTGAAAGCTTATAGAATTAGATCAAATAGCATTTAATAGCACTTAATAGCATTTACTAAGCTGGCATGTCGGCAGGGCATGACGGCAAGCTAGTGGGGCTCTACCAGTACACACGCAAGTACCTTCGTACCCACTCAGATACACACCTCCCCGTGGGTCCATAGAGAGGGAGCAGAGATGCTGTGTGTGCCACTAACCACAATCTTCAACACATCCCTTGAAACTGGACAACTACCTGAGGTATGGAAGACGGCAAATGTAGTTCCCATTTTCAAAAAAGGAGACAGAAAAGAGGCACTAAACTATAGACCAGTGTCACTGACGTGTATAGTATGCAAAGTCATGGAGATTATCAGGAGGAGAATGGTGGAGCACCTAGAACGGAACAAGCTTATAAATGACAACCAGCACTGATTCATGGAAGGCAAATCCTGTGTCACAAACCTACTGGAGTTTCATGACAAGGTAACGGAAGTAAGACACGAGAGAGTGGGGTGGGTAGATTGCATTTTCTTGGACTGTCTAACACATAACTGTGTTAGACTGTCATCACATAACTGTGTTAGACTGTCGTCACATAACACTGTCTTAGACTCTCATCACATAACACAGTGATGGACTGTCATCACATAACACTGTCATAGACTCATCACATAACACTGTTACTGTCATCGCTCAACACAATGTTAGATTGTCATCACATAACACAGTGTAATACTGTTATCATGTAACACTGTCTTACACTGACATCAAATAACACTGTTAGACTGTCATCACATAACAAAGTGTTAGATTGTCATCACATTACACTGTGTTTGACTGTCACCACATAACACTGTTAGACTGTCATCACATAACACTGTGATGGACTGTCAACACATAACACTGTGCTAGACTGTCAACACATAACAGTGTTAGACTGTCATCACATAACATTGTCTTAGACTGTCATCACATAACATTGTTAGACTGTCATCACATAACATTGTCTTAGACTGTCATCACATAACACTGTTAGACTATCATCACGTAACACGGTTTGACTGTCATCACATAACACTGTGATGGACTGTCATCAAATAACACTGTGTTAGACTGTCATCACATAAAACAGTGGTAGACTGTTATCACATAACACTGTGTTTAAGTGTAATCACGTAACACTGGGTTAGACTATTGTAACATAACACTGAGACTGTCATCTCACAACACTATTAGACAGTCATCACTTAACACTGTGTTAGACTGTCATCACATAACACTGTGTTAGACTGTCGTCACATAACACTGCGTTAGACTCACTACATAACACTGTCAAGTGATGAGAGTATAACATTGTTAAGTGGTGACAGTCTAACACCTGGAGTATACCTGGAGAGGGTTTCGGGGTCAACGCCCCCGCGGCCCGGTCTGTGACCAGGCCTCATTGTGGATCAAGGCCTGATCAACCAGGCTGTTACTGCTGGCCGACGAATTAACTACAATCTGGCTGATCACGGACTGATTTTAGGTGTCTGTCCAGCGTCTTGTTGAAGACAGAAAGGCAGATTACCAATAGACCCCTGGCTGTTTACAAGGAGGCGCTGGACATGCACTTAAAATCAGTAATTGACCAGCCGGGCTGTGGTTCATACGTTGACCCTCGAAAACCTCTCCAGGTATACTCAAGGTGTTAGACTTTCATCATATAAGACTGGTAGACTGTCATCATATAACACTGGTACTGTCATTACATAACACAATGTTAGACTGTCATCATATAACACTGTGTTAGACTGTCATTACATAACACTGCGTTAGACTGTCATCCCATAACACCATGTAAGATTATCATTACATAACACTGTGTTAGACTGTCAACAAATAACGCAGTGATGGACTGTCAACACATAACACTGTTAGACTGTCATCACATAACATTGTCTTAGACTGTCATCACATAACACTGCGTTAGACTATCATCACAAAACACAGTTAAACTCTCATCACATTACACAATGATAGACTATCATCACATAGCACTATGTTAGACTGTCATTACATAACACTGTATTAGACTGTCAACACATAACGCAGTGTTAGTCTGTCATAACATAGCACTGTGTTAGACTGTCATTACATAACACTGTGTTAGACTGTCATCACATAACACCGAAGAAGTATTCCGTCAACCACTTATTTCTGTCTCTTCATCAACAATCATTTACCAGAAAATCAACAATCGCAAGACAATGAATCAAAACGCCGGAGGGAAATCAAGGAATTCTCCCTTAATTTGTTACGAAGTTAAGTGTTTCCCAGCGGAACGGAAAAGCAGATTAGCGAGTACGTTACTTGATTCCCTTTAATAACTCAAACTTAAAAAAAAAAATCTTAACTTGCCCGTTAAAATTTGGAAATAGTGAGATGCCGTCGCAAAGCAAGACTCTACAAGAGTATTAATTACCACGTTTTATTACTGAAGGTCGCAAATTACCATTTCTTTCTCAACATTTCGCAAGTTACTAACATTTAAATAGCGCTTATATATATGTGCATATATATACATACATACATATATATATATATATATATATATATATATATATATATATATATATATATATATATATATATATATATATATATATATATATTATATGTATATATATATATATATATATATATATATATATATATATATATATATATTTTTTTTTTTTAAAAAAAAAAAGTCGTGCCTAATAGGTAAAACTGGTCAATTAGCAATAACTCATTTAAAATTAAGTTCTTTCTAAAATTTTCTCTTATACGTTTAATGATATTTTTTTTTCATTTATGTTAATGTAAAAATTTATAATTTTGTACCAAGAGCAACTTTGAAAACTTACCTAACCTTATGAAAACAAGCGCAATTTAATTTAGCCTAACCCAACTAAATATATTTTAGATACGTTTACAATAATTTAATAATAAACAAATACAATGAAATATATTTTTTCGTTAGGTTCAGAATGATTTTTGCGAAATTATTGCATACACAAATTTTCGCTTGTCTTATATGGCAAGATAAGCGTTGCTATTTAAGCCAAAATCGCAAGTTTTACCTAATCGGCACGACATATATATATATATATATATATATATATATATATATATATATATATATATATATATATATATATATATATATATATATATATATATATATATATATATATATATATATATATATATTTCTGTTGCATTTGTAATCTTAAGCAGTAAAAACAGTATAATACATCACGACAATGAACCACAATTATATATTCACTTCTATTTTTGTAAGATCTGGAGGTATAAAAAAGTTGTTTGGCTTTTTGCAACTTCCAGGATCATAACCTCATTTTTCCCATAAGTTCTTCAGTTTGTCAACACGATTTTAACTAAAACGGCGTTTTCAGGAACGTAACTACCGTGTTAAATGACGGTCTTCGATTTCACAAGTTACTAACTTTTAAATCGCATATATATATATATATATATATATATATATATATATATATATATATATATATATATATATATATTACCTTTTCTCTTTATCACACCCTTTACTTCTTCATTTATATATATATATATATATATATATATATATATATATATATATATATATATATATATATATATATATATATATATATGAGGCGACTAAAATGCCGGGAGCAATGGGCTAGTAACCCCTTCTCCTGTACACATTTACTAAAAAAGAGAAGAATAAAAACTTTATAAAACTGGGTTGTTTGAATGTGCGTGGATGTAGTGCAGATGATAAGAAAGAGATGATTGCCGATGTTATGAATGAAAAGAAGTTGGATGTCCTGGCCCTAAGCGAAACAAAGCTGAAGGGGGTAGGCGAGTTTCAGTGGGGAGAAATAAATGGGATTAAGTCAGGAGTATCTGAGAGAGTTAAAGCTAAGGAAGGGGTAGCAATAATGTTGAAGGATCAGTTATGGAAGGAAAAGAGGGAATATAAATGTGTAAATTCAAGGATTATGTTGATTAAAATAAGGGTTGGATGCGAAAAGTGGGTCATAATAAGCGTGTATGCACCTGGAAAAGAAAGGAGTGTAGAGGAGAGAGAGAGATTTTGGGAGATGTTAAGCGAATGTATAGGAACTTTTGAACCAAGTGAGAGAAACATGTAGAGAGGGTGTGGTAGGTAAGTTTGGGGTGCCAGGTTTAATGATAATGGGAGCCCTTTGATTGAACTTTGTATAGAAAGGGGTTTAGTTATAGGTAATACATATTTTAAGAAAAAGAGGATAAATAAGTATACAAGATATGATGTAGGGCGTAATGACAGTAGTTTGTTGGACTATGTATTGGTAGATAAAAGACTGTTGAGTAGACTTCAGGATGTACATGTTTATAGAGGGGCCACAGATATATCAGATCACTTTTTAGTTATAGCTACAGTGGGAGTAAAAGGTAGATGGGATACAAGGAAAATAGAAGCAGTAAGTAAGAGAGAGGTGAAGGTTTATAAACTAAAAGAGGAGGCAGTTAGGGTAAGATATAAACAACTATTGGAGGATAGATGGGCTAGTGAGAGTGTAGGCAATGGGGTCGAAGATGTATGGGGTAGATTTAAAAATGTAGTGTTAGAGTGTTCAGCAGAAGTTTGTGGTTACAGGCGAGTGGGTGCGGGAGGAAGAAGAGCGATTGGTGGAATGATGATGTAAAGAGAGTAGTAAGGGAGAAAAAGTTAGCATATGAGAGGTTTTTACAAAGTAGAAGTGATGCAAGGAGGGAAGAGTATATAGAGAGAAAAAGAGAGGTTAAGAGAGTGGTGAAGCAATGTAAAAAGAGAGCAAATGAGAGAGTGGGTGAGATGTTATCAACAAATTTTGTTGAAAATAAGAAAAAGTTTTGGAGTGAGATTAATAAGTTGAGGAAGCCTAGGGAACAAATGGATTTGACAGTTAAAAATAGGAGAGGAGAGTTATTAAATGGAGAGTTAGAGGTATCGGAAGATGGAGGGAATATTTTGATGAGTTGTTAAATGTTGATGAAGACAGGGAAGCTGTGATTTCGTGTATAGGGCAAGGAGGAATAACATCTTGTAGGAGTGTGGAAGAGCCAGTTGTGAGTGTGGGGGAAGTTCGTGAGGCAGTGGGTAGAATAAAAGGGGGTAAGGCAGCTGGGATTGATGGGATAAAGATAGAAATGTTAAAAGCAGGTGGGGATATAGTTTTGGGGTGGTTAGTGCTATTATTTAATAAATGTATGGAAGAGGGTAAGGTACCTAGGGATTGGCAGAGAGCGTGTATTGTTCCTTTGTATAAAGGCAAAGGGGACAAAAGAGAGTGCAAAAATTATAGGGGAATAAGTCTGTTGAGTGTACCTGGTAAAGTGTATGGTAGAGTTATTATTGAAATAATTAAGAGTAAGACAGAAAGCAGGATAGCAGATGAACAAGGGGGGTTTAGGAAAGGTAGGGGGTGTGTAGACCAAGTGTTTACAGTGAAACATATAGGTGAACAGTATTTGGATAAGGGTAAAGAGGTTTTGTGGCATTTATGGATTTGGAAAAGGCGTATGATAGGGTGGATAGGGGGCAATGTGGCAGATGTTGCAGGTGTATGGAATAGAGGTAGGTTACTGAAAGCAGTGAAGAGTTTTTATGAGGATAGTGAGGCTCAAGTTAGAGTGTGTAGGAGGGAAGGGGACTATTTCCCAGTAAAAGTGGGCCTTAGACAAGGATGTGTGATGTCACCGTTGTTGTTCAATATATTTATAGATGGGGTTGTAAGAGAAGTGAATGCAAGGGTCTTGGCAAGAGGTGTGGGGTTAAAAGATAAAGAATTAAATACAAAGTGGGAGTTGTCACAGTTGCTTTTTGCTGATGACACTGTGCTTTTGGGAGATTCTGAAGAGAAGTTGCAGAGGTTGGTGGATGAATTTGGTAGGGTGTGTAAAAGAAGAAAATTGAAAGTGAATATAGGAAAGAGTAAGGTGATGAGGATAACAAAAAGATTAGGTGACGAAAGATTGGATATCAGATTGGAGGGAGAGAGTATGGAGGAGGTGAATGTATTCAGATATTTGGGAGTGGACATGTCAGCAGATGGGTCTATGAAGGATGAGGTGAATCATAGAATTGATGAGGAAAAAAGGGTGAGTGAAGCACTTCGGAGTCTGTGGAGACAAAGAACTTTGTCCATGGAAGTAAAGAAGGGAATGTATGAGAGTATAGTTATACCAACACTCTTATATGGGTGTGAAGCATGGGTTATGAATGTTGCAACGAGGAGAAGGCTGGAGGCAGTGGAGATGTCATGTCTGAGGTCAATGTGTGGTGTGAATATAATGCAGAGAATTCGGAGTTTGGAAATTAGGAGGAGGTGCGGGATTATCAAAACTATTATCCAGAGAGCTGAGGAGGGGTTGTTGAGGTGGTTCGGACATGTAGAGCGAATGGAACGAGACAGAATAACTTCGAGAGTGTATAAATCTGTAGTGGAGGGAAGGCGGGTAGGGGTCGGCCTAGGAAAGGGTGGAGGGAGGGGGTAAAGGAAGTTTTGTGTGCAGGGGCTTGGACTTCCAGCAAGCATGTGTGAGCGTATTTGATAGGAGTGAATGGAGACAAATGGTTTTAATACTTGACGTGCTGTTGGAGTGTGAGCAAAGTAACATTTATGAAGGGATTCAGGGAAACCGGCAGGCCGGACTTGAGTCCTGGAGATGGGAAGTACAGTGTCTGCACTCTGAAGGAGGGTGTTAATGTTGCAGTTTTATAACTGTAGTGTAAAGCACCCTCTGGCAAGACAGTGATGGAGTGAATGATGATGAAAGTTTTTCTTTTTCGGGCCACCCTGCCTTGGTGGAATCGGCCGATGTGTTATTATAATAATAATATAATATATATATATATATATATATATATATATATATATATATATATATATATATATATATATATATATATATATATATATATATATATATTTATATATATATATGGGGGTTGAAGAGAGTTAGGATAGTTTTAAAAATACAGTATTAGAATGTGTTGTAAGAAGAGCAGAGTATATGTAAAGTAAAAGAAAGGTGAAGAGAGTGGTGAGAGAGTGCAAAAGAAGAGCAGATGAAAGAGTGGGAGAGGCTCTGTCAAGAAAAAGTTTTGGAGTGAGATAAACAAGTTAAGAAAGCCTAGGGAATGAATGGATTTGTCAGTTAAAAACAGAGTAGGGGAATTAGTAGATGGGGAGCTGGAGGTAATGGGTAGATGGCGGGAATATTTTGAGGAACTTTTAAATGACGATGAAAAAAGGGAGGCGGTAATTTCATCGACTGGCCAGGGAGGTACAACATCGCTCTACGAAATGCCTGAGGCATTTCGTAGAATGAAAAGGGGTAAAGCAGCTGGAACTGATGGGATCATGACAGAAATGTAAAAAGCAGGGAGAGATATAGTGTTGGAGTGGTTGGTATTTTTGTTTAATAATTGTATGAAAGAGGGGAAGGTACCTAAGGATTGGCAGAGAGCATGTATAGTTCCTTTATATAAAGGGAAGGGGGATAAAAGAGACTGTAAAAATTATAGGGGAATAAGTTTACTAAGTATACCAGAGAGTAGGATTGCAGATGAGCAAGGAGGCTTTAGAGGGGGTAGGGGATGTGTAGATCAAGTGTTTACATTGAAGCATATATGTGAACAGTATTTAGATAAAGGTAGGGAAGTTTTCATTGCATTTATGGATTTAGAAAAAGCATATGATAGAGCAGATAGGGGAGCAATGTGGCAAATGTTGCAAGTGTATGGAATAGGTAGTAAGTTACTGAAGGCTGTAAAGAGTTTTTATGAGGATAGTGAGACTCAGGTTAGGGTGTGTAGGAGAGAGGGAGATTACTTCCCCGTAAAAGTAGGTCTTAGACAAGGATGTGTAATGTCACCATGGTTGTTTAATATATTTATAGATGGGGTTGTAAAAGAAGTAAATGCTAGGGTGTTGGGGAGACGAGTGGGATTATACTGTGCTTATGGGAGATTCTAAAGAAAAGTTGCAAGGGTTAGTGGACGAGTTTGGGAGGGTGTGTGAAGGTAGAAAGTTGAAAGTGAACATAGATAAGAGTAAGGTGATGAGGGTATCAAACGATTTAAATAAAGAGAAATTGGATATCACATTGGAGAGAGGGATTATGGAAGAAGTGAATATTTTCAGATATTTGGGAATTGACTTGTCAGCAGATGGGTTTATGAAGGATGAGGTTAACCATAGAATTGATGAAGGAAAAAAGGTGAGTGGTGTGTTGTTATCCATGGAGGCAAAGAAGGGAATGTACGAAAGTATAGTTGTACCAACACTCTTATATGGGTGTGAAGCATGGGTTGCAAATGCTGCAGCGAGGAGGCGGCTGGAGGCAGTGGAGATGTCCTGTCTAAGGGCAATGTGTGGTGTAAATATTATGCAGAAAATTCGGAGTGTGGAAATTAGGAGGAGGTGTGGAGTTACTAAAAGTATTTGTCAGAGGGCTGAAGAGGGGTTGTTGAGGAGGTTTGGTCATTTAGAGAGAATGGATCAAAGTAGAATGACTTGGAGTGTATATATCTGTAGGGGAAGGAAGGCGGGGTAGGGGTCGTCCTCGAAAAGGTTGGAGGGAGGGGGTAAAGGAAGTTTTGTGGGCGAGGGGCTTGGACTTCCAGCAAGCATGTGTGAGCGTGTTAGATAGTAATGAATGGAGACGAATGGTTTTTGGGACCTGACGAGCTGTTGGAGTGTGAGCAAGGTAATATTGTGTGAAGGGATTCAGGGAAATCAGTTAATTGATTTAGTTGGACTTGAGTCCTGGAAATGGGAAGTACAATGCCTGCACTTTAATGGAGGGGTTTGAGATATTGGCAGTTTCGAGGGACTTCTAACTTCTAAACTGTCGTATTCTGAGCTCCTCTGCAAAGACAGTGATTATGTATGAGTGAGGTGAAAGTGTTGAATGATGATGAAAGTATTTTCTTTTGGGGATTTTCTTTCTTTTTGGGTCACCCTGCCTCGGTGGGAGACGGCCGACTTGTTATATTATATATATATATATATATATATATATATATATATATATATATATATATATATATATATATATATATATATATATATGTAATTGAGATAATTTGGACATATAGAGAGGATGGAACAAAATAGAATGACTTCGAGAGTGTATAAATCTGTAGTGGAGGGAAGGCTGGGTAGGGGTCGGCCTAGAAAAGGTTGGAGGGAGGGGGTAAAGGAGGTTTTGTGTGCAAGGGGCTTGGACTTCCAGCTATCGTGCGTGAGCGTGTTAGATAGGAGCGAACGGATACAAATAGTTTTTATGACTTGACGTGCTGTTGGAGTGTAAGCAAGGTAACATTTATGAAGGGATTCAGGGAAACCGGCAGGCCGGACTTGATTCCTGGAGATGGGAAGTACAGTGCCTGCACTCTGAAGGAGGGGTGTTAATGTTGCAGTTTTGTAGCTGTAGTGTAAGCACGCCTCTGGCAAGACAATGATGGAGTGAATGATGATGAAAGTTTTTCTTTGTCGGGCCACCCTACCTTGGTGGGAAACGGCCAATGTGTTAATAAAAAAAAATATATATATATATATATATATATATATATATATATATATATATATATATATATATATGTCGTGCCGATTAGGTAAAACTTGCGATTTTGGCTTAAATAGCAACGCTCACCTTGCCATATAAGGCAAGTGAAAATTTGTGTATGCAATAATTTCGCCAAAATCATTCTGAACATAACGAAAAAAATATATTTCATTGTGTTTGTTAATTATTAAATAAATGTTAACGTATCTAAAATATATTTAGTTGGGTTAGGCTAAATTAAATTGCAGTTGTTGTAATAAGGTTAGGTAGGTTTTCAAAGTTTCTCTTGGTACAAAATTATAAATTCTTACATTAACATAAATGAAAAAAATATATCTTTAAACGTATAAGAGAAAATTTTAGAAAGGACTTAATTTTAGATGAGTTCTTGCTAATTGACCAGTTTTACCTAATCGGCACGACATATATATATATATATATATATATATATATATATATATATATATATATATATATATATATATATATATATATATATATATACATATATATATTATATATATATATATATATATATATATATATATATATATATATATATATATATATATATATATATATATATATATATATATATATATATATATATATATATATATCTGAATATGTGAGAGAGAGAGAGAGAGACAGACAGACAGAGAGACAGATAGACCGAATTATGGAAGGGGATATCAGAAAGTATGAGTGAAAGTAAAAACAGAAATTGGATGTAATTAATTTAAATAATAGCTGATAGTTTTTGATTGTATGAAGATATTATAAAGCCAGTACATTTGTAAATAAGCCAGAAAATGATGTTGCAAAGTTCAGGGAATGTTGTGCAAGTTTTCATCTTCCTTCTATTTACATTTCCGGACTGAAGGTTGGTCTAAGTATTCTGTCAGACTGAAGGTTGGTCTAAGTATTCTGTCAGACTGAAGGTTGGAATAGAGCTCTTCCTCCTCACACCGTATTCAGTCCCTTCCTGCTCGTCTTTCCACTGCTTTCTAAACCCACCTTCCTGATCCTTTCATACACCAATCTCTCTCTTCATTAACAGGATAACGAGGTGATCAACCAGGAAGGCGCTCAGCTTACAAATAAAATATTCCAGACTTCGTTCATATGTCATGGAAGACGATGCCGCTGCTCTCCAAGCTGTACATATTGGCAAGTGTTTTTAAATAAGAATTTTGATTCGTATCCAAGAACAAATTTCATCCCATATAGACAAGAAATCTTCATTCCTCTCTAAAGTATGTAAACAATGAATTAAATTTCCACGCACATTGCGGTATAGGTAATGATGTAAATACAATTATCTTCAGTCACTGTCTTGGAAACAGTCCCAGTACCAGCCATGGAACCAGTCCCAGTACGAACCATGGAAACAGTCCCAGTACGAACCATGGAAACAGTCCCAGTACGAACCCTGGAAACAGTCCCAGTACGAACCATGGAAACAGTCCCAGTACGAACCTGGAAACAGTCCCAGTACGAACCCTGGAAACAGTCCCAGTACGAACCCTGGAAACAGTCCCAGTACGAACCCTGGAAACAGTCCCAGTACGAACCCTGGAAACAGTCCCAGTACGAACCCTGGAAACAGTTCACATTATATTGCTCTTAGCAAGTACCTGGCGAGTATTGGTGGCAACATCATCACATGGAATCACTATGAACTGCTTAGAGGGTTATTCCATGGGGGATTTATTGAAAATAGCTCGTGTCTTGCGTCTGCAATCCCGGATGTGGAAAGATGAAAACTGAAGACGTGTGAAGACTTGCGTTATGTAGATACATGCTTCTTCAAGGAAACTGTGGCTGGAGATGCGAAGAACTCTCAAGAAGCTAATTAGGACACCTCTTTTAGTGCGGGTGTCTTGGTGTGAATAGAAGATCGTACTTGACAAGACCTCAAAAAGCAAAACTTACCACATTAATCAAATTAAAGCCTTTAATACACCAGATAAAGTCCCAGTAATGACTCTGTCCTCTGCCTCTGATGACCCTGACTCTTTGCACTCTGAGATTAATGTAAAGCTTCCAAATTCGGTCCTCCTCAAGGACCCTAAACCTTTAATGTTGGGTTTGACCAAGTCTCAAGTAACTAATTTAACTGCGCTCCTACAGTCTTATCCTGATATTTTTTCGGATGTGCCGAAAAAATGTACATTAGGATATCATGATGTAGATGTTGGAAACTCTAAACCTATTAAACTCTCCCCTTACAGAGCTAATCCTGAAAAACAGAGGCTACTTCAACAGGAGGTAGAATTTCCGTTAGATCATGGGTTAGTGAAGGAGTCATCTAGTCCGTGGGCTTCACCGTGCATCCTTGTTAACAAAGCTGATGGAGGGTTCCGAATGTGCACAGATTACCGTAAGGTGAATGAGGTCACAATTGCAGATGCCTATCCTCTGCCACGTCTGGATGATGTAATCGACTTTGTGGGTAAGGCTACTTTTGTATCCAAATTGGACCTCCTTAAAGGTTACTATCAAGTACCTTTAACAGATAAGACTAAGGAAATCTCTGCCTTCGTAATTCCAGGAGGACATTATCAGTATACAGTGACCCCCTTCGGAATGAAAAACTCTCCTGCATCATTCCAGAGACTTATCCATCAGTCTATTAAAGGACTTGAAGGCACGGCAGCTTACCTAGATGATATAGTTGTTGTGTCGGACACTTGGGACCAACATGTGTTTAGGCTTAAGGCTCTCTTTGAGACCTTCCAGAGTTTTCATTTAACTGTTAATTTATCAAAGTCATCCTTTGGCCAATCTACTATTAATTTTCTGGGCCATGCAGTAGGTAGTGGCAAAGTGGCCCCTAAATTTGCAAAAATTCTGGCCATTAAAAATTATCCAGTTCCCCTGACAGGAAATCCCTTCAACGTTTTCTAGGGATGGTAGGGTTTTATAGAAGATTCTGTAAAAATTTGCAGATATTGTTGCACCTCTAACCTCACTTACCAGTCACAAAGTTCCCTTTATTTGGACCCCAGAATGTCAAGATGCCTTTACGAAAGCAAAGAGATTACTTTGTACTGCACCCATTCTGTTGTCTCCAGACTTTTCAAAACCATTTTCCTTGCAGATTGACGCTTGTGAGTCTGGGGTGGGGGCAGTGCTTCTGCAATCTGGGGATGATGGGTTGCAGCCTGTGGCATATTTTTCGGCCAAATACCAACCACACCAGAGGGCCTACTCTACTATAGAGAAGGAGGGCCTGGCTCTACTTCTGGCATTAGAGCATTTTGATGTCTACATGGGCCAATTGTAATGAAGCAAATCAGCCCCTCAAGCATTATTTATGTAAGGTGTGATAAATATTAGTTGTGAAAATTTCATGACTGTCCTCACTTATATTTCTTGTTTATATCCTTATCTATTTACCATGTGCATAGTTCTGTAACTCAGGGGAAAGAAATAAATGCTGTTAATTAACTCAAGAAATATATTTGAACTGTGATTATCTTCGCATTCTGTTGCTCTGTTATTGTATGTTCCAATATGTTTTCTCTAGAATTTTTGTTAATCTGTAATATAGCGTATAACATTAATTTTCTTTGTGTCTGATTATTTTTCTAGTATTAGTATTCATTGTAATAATTATTGTGAGTAGAAATAAGGTTTATAGAGGCAAGTTGACCTTCTTGTGTAGGAATTTGTAAAGAGTTTGTGTACATGAGAAAGAGTTCTATTCAAAACAAGGGAGGAAACACGCAGAAGAGTTCTCCTGTCCACTCTCACACCTTTGTCAGCTTAAGAAGCCTTTTTCAACTTCTCATATTGATTATACTGCTGCTAACAAGTGAGTTCATAATCCGTGTTGAGAGAGATAAGTAGAGAAGATCAAATATTGTTACAATGCAGTCTTTTTGTGTTATAGCCATTGGAGGAACAAGCCTCCAGCCGGCATATCTTGTATCACTCTAAGAAAAGGCCTATTAACTGTGTATACCTTGTAACTTGCCTTATTATGATAGTTAAATGATACCTGTATATTGTATGATTAGAGTAAATTGTAAGAATAATGATAATTTAAGGTGCAATGACTGTTACTTTTGACTCATGTGACCTACCCTAATACTTCTTATTTCTAACCTATAACTTTCCTAACCTATCTTTTATGCTAATACTCTTTTATTAAATATCTACTACTTATGTTTAACTATGTTTATTTCCTGTAATTTATCTGTCACATTGTAACTGAACTTAACCTAGCTTATATATGTTTTTACTATTTTTGTACCACTATTCTATTTTCCTCTGTCTTATTCATACTAGCCTATGTTTCATGTTTATTCTGTGCATATATGTATGTTCATTCTTTATTTTGTGTATTATAATTGTGTTAAGTTACACTGTTTGCTCACTGTATTTCAGCTGTCTTATTTTTATGTAAAATCTTGAATTGTTTTTGATATGCCATTTTTTATTGTTTTCATAATTTGTTAATTATATTCCATTCTTATATTTTTTTTCAAGATCTTGTTTTGTTTGTAGAAGTTCTTGCTTGTGTATTTTGTGACTAAACCTGAAAATGTTTTTAGGTTTAGCAGCAACCAGGCACCCCCCCCAAAGAGATGCCTCAAGAGTAGGAGAAGGCTAGGGGTTAGCAACGAGGCACCCCCCAAAGAAATGCCTCCAAAGTAGGAGAGATCCACCAGAAATACTGAGGAGAGGATAGTGCTAGAGACCTTGAACACCCTAGCCCTGGAGGATCAGACCAGGCTTGTAATCTGGGGATTTGGAAGGTCTCAGGAGCATCCTGAGGCAGGAATGTATCAAGGAAATGTAAATCTCAGTATGGAAAAGCTATGTGGGGAGGGAGTGTTAACATCAGTAAGCAAGGCTTACTCTAAGAATTAAGTATTTGTTGATAAAAAAATTTTTGTGTCAATACTTTCAGATACCATTTGCTATTACAATTGTTGTTTTTGTGCCAACACTTTCTGATACCCTGGTAATGTGTTTATTAAATTGTAAGTGGTTATATCTGGGTATGTTTTACTTCCCCCTTTGAGCCATGTATACAAGGTCCATGTGTCAGAGACTAAATTAAATAACCTATTGATGTTATCATTTTTCTGTGGAGAGTCAAGCCCCTGATAAGGTGCCTACTGCTCATGTTTTTCAGGCCATGCTACCCAAAGAGCCAGTACTTATCAGGACCCCTATCTTGTTTTAACTATCCTGTGTTATTTCTCACTGGGTTTTTCCCTGCTCTAACCCAAACTCCTTGTTTTTCTCCCTTCTCCTATGACTATCATTTCTTTTATCCCTTCCACTATTAAAAGAGCAGGTGGTGGCAGCATACTCCCAAGAGAATAGACCGCTACCGTCTATTCTCCCATATTCTAGTAATGTTCCCTTTTATTTGATCTCTATATTCCCATATTTTTTTTGTATCCACTCCAAGTCTCTACCTGAGGGAATAGACAATATGGCATCGTCGGGTGCTCTGTCGACCCCAGGGTGGGGCTGGGGTGGTATCTGCATTTCACAATCCTCTCAGGTGGTCACCATCTACAGCGACCACAACCCTCTGGTTTACTTTCAAAGTATGAAGAATCAAAATACCAGACTCATGCGTTGGAGTATTAGGTTGCAACCCTACAATATAAAAATTATACACATTGCTGGCAAAAATAATACGCTAGCTGATGTGTTGTCCAGAAGTCATTGCATTTAGTTAGGATGTGTTAGGGACTTTGGGTGGAACCAACCCTTTTTTTTCCCCTAGTGGGTTTTTTTTTTTTTTTAAGGGGGTGCCCTGCTACCGACCGCAGGCACCTTGGACCTACGCTAGCCCTACCGTCTGCTGTCTCACTCTTAAGTTTAAAGCCGGACTTTATGTCTCGAGAAAAGTTTAGCTTTAACTAATGAGCGGGATGGTTGAGGGGAAAGGCGGTCCCCTTATTATTATGTGCCATGGTGGCACTCTACCCATTTGAGGTGGAAGCCTAGTCCTGAGCCCTCTTGGGGTGGGGGTGTTGCATGCAAAGAGTATGTAACCTTTATTCGGAGCATGTTAAACACACCCACATAGGCTCCCCTCCAACCAGCGAACCATCGTTAAGGGTTTACCGATGGGGCCCCATCATCAAATCAACGACTCGGTTCAGCCAATTAAAATGCGAGTTTAACAATGACAAAGGTGACGTGGATACCACTCGCGGTTTGTCATTGGAATTCCTGCATAGAGCTGGTTGTGGAAAGTTGTCTGTCTTTTGGCTGCTGTTTAGCCTAGACAACCGTGGCGTGCACTAAATACTACTCCTTTGTATATAGTGTACATATGTGTAAAAAGCCCTTTTCTATTTACTTGGTGAAGGAAAAGACAAAAGTCTTATATATTCATAACGAATTGGTGAAGGAAATACAAATTCAAAGCATTTTCTACTGTGTTTCTTTGCTCCAAGCTCCCTTTTACACTCAGGTTAACAGGCCATTGAACCTGAGGTTGTAATAGTAGGTTTTCTATACACTTGGAAGATAAGTTTGTCACTGTCGGGAGACCTCCACAGGAGGACGTCAAAGACCTCACTACTGCATGTGGTTCTGTGTTTTCTTCGGCATGTTGCTGTGTATTTTGTTGCTTGTGTTGCTGCGTTTTCTACTCTTTGTTTTGCTGCGACTTCTGCTGTTTTATCGCTGCGACTTCTGCGTGTGTTGCTGTCCCTTCTGCTGTTTGTATTCCTGTGTTTTCTGCTGCTTGAGTTGCTGTGTTTGATGCTTCTTGTGTTTCTGTGACTGCTGCTGCTTGTGTTGCTGTGACTGCTGCTGCTTGTGTTGCTGTGACTGCTGCTGCTTGTGTTGCTGTGACTGCTGCTGCTGCTGCTTGTGTTGCTGTGACTGTTGCTGCTTGTGTTGCTGTGACTGCTGCTGCTTGTGTTGCTGTGACTGTTGCTGCTTGTGTTGCTGTGACTGCTGCTGCTTGTGTTGCTGTGACTGCTGCTGCTGCTTGTGTTGCTGTGACTGCTGCTGCTGCTTGTGTTGCTGTGACTACTGCTGCTGCTTGTGTTGCTGTGACTGCTGCTGCTTGTGTTGCTGTGACTGCTGCTGCTGCTTGTGTTGCTGTGACTGCTGCTGCTTGTGTTGCTGTGACAGCTGCTGCTGCTTGTGTTGCTGTGACTGCTGCTGCTGCTTGTCTTACTGTGACTGCTGCTGCTTGTGTTGCTGTGACTGCTGCTGCTTGTGTTGCTGTGACTGCTGCTGCTTGTGTTGCTGTTACTGCTGCTGTGGCTGCAGTTAATTTTGCAGTTGATGCAGTTGCTCATGTTGTTGTTGTTATTGTTGGTGATGTGATGTAGTGGCTTAGAAAATCTACAAGTTGAAGAATGAGACACTTGTGCAAACTTGAAGAAACGTTTCGCTAATCAGTGGCTTCTTAAGTTCAGTACAGAGAAAACGGTGGAAGATTAGGAAGAAAATAAGGTAATGAGTCCCTCTGCCTGGAGTCGATGTGCTCAGTAAATCATTCTTGAGGAAGGTACAACATATGCTCGGAAAAGTGGCTTATATACTTCAGTCAGGTGATTAGAAGCAGGAGAAGGCGGAGTCACCATTGAAGAATTACATGTATCAAGATCCCAAGAAGCTGCAGTGCCTCATTCTTCAACTTCTCGGTTCAGAAATTCGACAAGTTGAAGAATGAGGCACTTGTTCAACATTTCTTCATTGAGGAAACGTGTCGCCAGCCACTGGCTTCTTCAATGCTGTTCATAAGAACATAAGAAAGGAGGAACACTGCAGCAGGCCTGTTGGCCCATACTGATGCTGTTGTTGATACTTTTGGTAAATTTGTTGCCTCTGTTCTTGCCGTTGTTGCTGGTACTGTTGTTTATGCTGCTGCTGCTTCTGATGTTGTTTTTGCTAATGTTGATGTTGCTAATGACGTTGCTCTCGCTGATGATCTGTTTATTGCTGTTGTTTCTGTTCTTGCTGACGCTGTTGTGCATGATGAAGTGTGTTGTTAGCAACAGTCTCTCTGTTGACTCATTGTTTAACACCTCAAAGTATTCCAGATTGTAATAATGTTGGTAGAATTACCGACAATATGTTAGGTAAAAGGACACATGTCCAACTAATGTGACATTTCATTTCAGCAACGTTTCGCTCTCCAGGAGCTTTGTCAGAGCTCCTGGAGAGCGAAACGTTGCTAAAATAAAATGCCACATTACTTACACATGTGCTCTTTTACCCAAGGTATTCCAAATTGGTCAGGAGAGAGACTAACTATCCACTTAGTATCTACTTGTGTTTGAATTGCCTATTACTATTGAATTGCCTATCACAAACACAAGAAAATATAGAGTGATTTGCAGTGGCAGGCGGCGTTATACACCATGAGCAATGGAGAACAAACTAAATATAGCAGAATAAGTCTGGTTTAACATATATTCCCACCACCACTATGTACACATGTGCAAACTTTTGAAAATAAGTATAGAGTTTAGAAACAGGTTAAAGCTAAAACTGAATTGAGTTTTGGAGAGTATTTAAATGACAACAGACTGTGTCTGCTACAGCGCCACCGGTGTGTCCAGACACAAGACTGTGTCTGCTACAGCGCCACCGGTGTGTCCAGACACAAGACTGTGTCTGCTACAGCGCCACCGGTGTGCCCAGACACAAGACTGTGTCTGCTACAGCGCCACCGGTGTGCCCAGACACAAGACTGTGTGACAGTCTGGCCTGTGATACAAGGTAACTGTCAACCCTCCATTACGGGAAGAATACCAATCACAAATCAGGGACCGGGTGAGGCTTGAACCCATGGCATGTGAGTACTGAAACTCACAGGTCAGTGCGTTAACCAGTCGGCCAGTTGGGCGAGTGGTGATTACGATTTTGTTTGTCATATCAGTGACCTTAATATTAAATGAAGAGTTATATAATCCTAGGTAAATAAGAATCTCGAGTGAGCACCTTGGCCTCCACATTGCTCTTTCTGATGATGTGAGACACAGTAGCGAGTCCCTCATGTCACAGAGGAGCAACATGACAACATGAACCCACATCAACATCAACATGTTCCTGGAAAAAAGGATTCCTTATAACCTGTACAATAAATTGTCCTTTGCAATATACAAGGCAGCCAACAGATGAGACACTTGTCCAAAAAAAATTGAATATCATAATTCCGAAAACGTTTCGCAAGCCAATGACTTCTTCAGTCCAGTGCGGTGAAAGACGAGGAGGAATCTGGGGTAATCAGTCCCTCAACATGAGGTTTATGAGTTCAGTTCATTGCACTGAACTGTTAAAATATTAAAAGTTTCGAACATCTATTACACATAATAGTCGACTGTAACAGCTGTTACAGTGACGTAACTACGTCAGTGATATTCTAATCTTGTTGTCACAACTGTTATTATTGATTGTATTATTAATTACAGTAATGACTGAATGAGGTAGTTACTAGATAAATAGTTAACTGTAACTACAACTGCCAAAATGGTTGACAGTAGAAGACATAACAGTAATACTTAACCATTACGTCATCAGTAATGGCTGACTATCACTACTACAACAATAAGTGATTGTTGCCACAATAACAAGCGAATCGTAGCAAAAAAAGAGTAATAGTTGATTACAGTAACAACTACAGCAAAAGTTGAATGTAGTAGCCACTGTAGCAATGGCTGCTTCCAGCAGTTGCAATAACAATAGTTAACTGTAGCAATTACTATAAAAACTGTTAAGTAAAAGGACACAAATGCAACTAATGTGACATTTTATTGTGGCAACGTTTCGCTCTCCAGGAGCTTTCTCAAGCCGTTACCTAACGGCTTGAGAAAGCTCCTGGAGAGCGAAACGTTGCCATAATAAAATGTCACATTAGTTGCATTTGTGTCCTTTTACTTAACATATTGTCGGTAATTCTACCAATATTATTACACACTATAAAAACTGTCGTCTATATCAGCCTACTACAGTAATGACTGACTTCAGCAGTCACTACATTACTGTATCAGTCGCTACAACATGCTAGACTCTACCAGTCACTACAACATGCTAGACTCTACCAGTCACTACAACATGCTAGACTCTACCAGTCACTACAACATGCTAGACTCTACCAGTCACTACAACATGCTAGACTCTACCAGTCACTACAACATGCTAGACTCTACCAGTCACTCCAGTATGCTAGACTCTACCAGTCACTACAACATGCTAGACTCTACCAGTCACTCCAGTATGCTAGACTCTACCAGTCACTCCAGCATGTTAGACTCTACCAGTCACTCCAGCATGCTAGACTCTACCAGTCACTCCAGCATGCTAGACTCTACCAGTCACTCCAGTATGCTAGACTCTACCAGTCACTCTAGCATGCTAGACTCTACCAGTCACTCTAGCATGCTAGACTCTACCAGTCACTCTAGCATGCTAGACTCTACCAGTCACTCCAGCATGCTAGACTCTACCAGTCACTCCAGCATGCTAGACTCTACCAGTCACTCCAGCATGCTAGACTCTACCAGCCACTCCAGTATGCTAGACTCTACCAGTCACTCCAGCATGCTAGACTCTACCAGTCACTCTAGCATGCTAGACTCTACCAGTCACTCCAGCATGCTAGACTCTACCAGTCACTCCAGCATGCTAGACTCTACCAGTCACTCCAGCATGCTAGACTCTACCAGTCACTCCAGCATGCTAGACTCTACCAGTCACTCTAGCATGCTAGACTCTACCAGTGTCATCATGGTTCAGTATTGCCTTTAGAAGTCGTCAGGAATTTAATTATAACTTTTGGATGAAAATTAATTGAATATAGCCACGCATGTTTCCTGCTCGTGATCTGAACACCTGATGTGTTGCCCGAGTGTCATAATGTGTCCTGTGTAGCATGGAATTTATCCTTTCCAGTGTCCAGAAGAATACTGTGTCCACAAGACTAATGGAGTATATTGTTTTCGTAATTCGGAGTAATATTGATTATTTCAATGTCAGCGAATATTTTTTTTTCGATTATTCAGAGAAAAATATTACATCTCCCTGCATGTGAAGGGAGAAACATTAATAATGGTAGTATCTATATGAGTAATATCTACCCAAGTGTCAAAAGTTATTTTATAAGTCGTCTGTAATGCGGGGAATGTTTTACTGTATAAATATTGTGTCCTTCGTCAGCACGATAATTCTTATTTTTATGTTTGTCACAAATTTATTATTGAAAGACTTTCTAATATATTAATTATTACTTATAAAAACTGGCGAATCAGTGATATATGTTTTATAATATAGTTTGTGTGAGTTCCACAAGACTGGTAGACAGCAACCACCCACACTGCTCCCATGGTCTCTCACACTGCTCCCATGGTCTCTCACACTACTCCCATGGTCTCTCACACTGCTCCCATGGTATCACACTGCTCCCATGGTCTCTCACACTGCTTTCATGGTCTCTCACACTGCTCCCATGGTCTCTCACACTGCTCCCATGGTCTCTCACACTGCTCCCAGGTTCTCTCACACTGCTCTCATGGTCTCTCACACTGCTCCCATGGTCTCTCACACTGCTCCCATGGTCTCTCACACTGCTCCCATGGTCTCTCACACTGCTCTCATGGTCTCTCACACTACTCCCATGGTCTCTCACACTGCTCCCATGGTCTCTCACACTGCTCCCATGGTCTCTCACACTACTACCATGGTCTCTCACACTGGTCCCATGGTCTCTCACACTACTCCCATGGTCTTTCACACTGCTCCCATGGTCTCTCACACTGGTTTCATGGTCTCTCACACTGCTTCCATGATCTCTCACACTGCTCTCATGTTCCCTGACACTGCTCCCATGGTCCCTGACACTGCTCCCATGGTCTCTCACACTGCTCCCATGGTCTCTCACACTGCTTTCATGGTCTCTCACACTGGTCCCATGGTCTCTCACACTGCTCTCATGGTCTCTCACACTGCTCCCATGGTCTCTCACACTGCTCCCATGGTCTCTCACACTACTCCCATGGTCTCTCACACTGCTCCCATGGTCTCTCACACTGCTCCCATGGTCTCTCACACTGCTTTCATGGTCTCTCACACTGCTCCCATGGTCTCTCACACTGCTCTCATGGTCTCTCACACTGGTCCCATGGTCTCTCACACTGCTCTCAGGGTCTCTCACACTGGTCCCATGGTCTCTCACACTGCTCTCATGGTCTCTCACACTGGTCCCATGGTCTCTCACACTGCTCCCAGGGTCTCTCACACTGCTCTCATGGTCTCTCACACTGCTCTCATGGTCTCTCACACTGGTCCCATGGTCTCCCACACTGGTCTCATGGTCTCTCACACTGCTTCCATGATCTCTCACACTGCTCTCATGTTCTCTCACACTGCTCCCATGGTCTCTCACACTGCTCCCATGGTCTCTCACACTGCTCCCATGGTCTCTCACACTGCTTTCATGGTCTCTCACACTGGTCCCATGGTCTCTCACACTGCTCTCATGGTCTCTCACACTGGTCCCATGGTCTCTCACACTGCTCCCAGGGTCTCTCACACTGCTTCAATGGTCTCTCACACTGCTCCCATGGTCTCTCACACTACTACCATGGTCTCTCACACTGGTCCCATGGTCTCTCACACTGCTCCCAGGGTCTCTCACACTGCTCCCATGGTCTCTCACACTGCTCCCATGGTCTCTCACACTGCTTTCATGGTCTCTCACACTGGTCCCATGGTCTTTCACACTGCTCCCAGGGTCTCTCACACTGTTCTCATGGTCTCTCACACTGCTCTCATGGTCTCTCACACTGGTCCCATGGTCTCTCACACTGGTCCCATGGTCTCTCACACTGCTCCCATGGTCTCTAACACTGCTCCCATGGTCTCTCACACTGCTTTCATGGTCTCTCACACTGGTCCCATGGTCTCTCACACTGCTCTCATGGTCTCTCACACTGGTCCCCTGGTCTCTCACACTGCTCCCAGGGTCTCTCACACTGCTCCCATGGTCTCTCACACTACTCCCATGGTCTCTCACACTGGTCCCATGGTCTCTCACACTGCTCCCAGGGTCTCTCACACTGCTCCCATGGTCTCTCACACTGTTCCCATGGTCTCTCACACTGCTCCCATGGTCTCTCACACTGCTTTCATGGTCTCTCACACTGGTCCCATGGTCTCTCACACTGTCCCAGGGTCTCTCACACTGTTCTCAGCTTTGGGCTCTCACACTGCTTCATGGTCTCTCACACTGGTCCCATGGTCTCTCACACTGTCTCATGGTCTCTCACCTGCTTCCATGTCTCTCACACTGCTCTCATGTTCCCTGACACTGCTCCCATGGTCCTGACACTGCTCCCATGGTCTCTCACACTGCTCCATGGTCTCTCACACTCTTCATGGTCTCTACACTGCTCATGGTCTCTCACACTGTCCATGGTCCTCACTGCTCCCATGGTTCTCACACTGCTCCATGGTCTCTCACACTGCTCTCATGGTTCTCACACTGCTTCCATGGTCTCTCACACTGTCTCATGGTCTCTCACACTGCTTCCATGGTCTCTCACACTGCTCTCCATGGTCTCTACACTGCTCCCATGGTCTCTCACACTGCGTCCCATGTCTCTCACACTGCTCTCATGGTCTCTCACACTGGTCCCATGGTCTTCACACCTGCTGCTCATGGTCTCTCACACTGGTCCCATGGTCTCTCACACTGCTCTCATGGTCTCTCACACTGCTCCCATGGTCTCTCACACTGCTCCCATAGTCTCTCACACTGCTCTCATGGTCTCTCACACTGGTCCCATGGTCTCTCACACTGCTCTCATGGTCTCTCACACTGGTCCCATGGTCTCTCACACTGCTCTCATGGTCTCTGTTTTTTTCCCTCCTGTCATCACGTTTGACGGCAGATAATATTTATTACCTCCTACTGGCAATCAATATAGTCATCTTTACCTTCCTGTGTGTTTTTCAATTAGTTATTTTTGTTGCATTTATACGTGGTTTATAATTTAAGCTTGGTATGACGGAGTGGACGGAGTAATGATTCTTGGAACTATTAAGAGATAACAGGTGTAGCAAACACATGGACACATGGGAAAGTCTGAAGAGTCTACATGGAGTCTACCTGGAGAGAATTCCAGGGGTCAACGCCCCCGCGGCCCGGTCCGTGACCAGGCCTCATGTTGGACCAGAGCCTGATCAACCAGGCTGTTACTGCTGGCCGCACGCAGTCCAACATACGAACCACAGCCCGGCTGGCTAGGTACCGACTTGAGGTGCCTGTCCAGTGCCTGCTTGAAGACAGCCAGGGGCTTGTTGGTAATCCCCCTGATGTATGCTGGGAGGCAGTTGAACAATCTTGGGCCCCTGACACTTATTGTGTTGTCCCTCAACGTGCTAGTGGCACCCCTGCTCTTCATTGGGGGGAGGTTACATCGCCTGCCGAGTCTTTTGCTTTCGTACGGAGTGATTTTTGTGTGCAAGTTTGGTACTAAGCCCTCGAGAATTTTCCATGTGTATATAATAATGTATCTCTCCCGCCTGCGTTCTAGAGAGTACAGGTTTAGGAACTTCAAGCGTTCCCAGTAATTGAGGTGGTTTATCGCACTTATGCGTGCCGTGAAGGTTCTCTGCACATTTTCAAGGTCAGCAATTTCCCCTGCCTTGAAAGGTGCCGTTAGTGTGCAGCAATATTCTAGCCTAGATAGAACAAGCGATCTGTAAAGTGTCAACATGGGCTTGGCATCCCTGGTTTTGAAGGTTCTCATTATCCATCCTGTCATTTTTCGATCAGATGCAATTGCTACTTTGTTATGGTCCTTGAAGGTGAGATTCTCTGACATGATCACTCCCAGGTCTTTGACATTAGTTTTTCACTCTATTGTGTGGTTGGAATTAGTTTTGTACTCCGAAGAGATTTTAATTTCTTCACGTTTTCCGTATCTGAGTAATTGAAATTTCTCATCATTGAACTTCATATTGTTTTCTGCAGCCCATTTAAAGATTTGGTTTATGTCTGCTTGAAGTCTAGCCGTGTCTTCAACGGTGGACACTGTCATACAGATTCGGGTGTCATCTGCAAAAGAAAGACACAGCACTGTGGCTTATAAACCTGTCAATATCTGATATGAGGATGAGGAACAGAGCTTTTCACAGTAGCTGCCTCAGACTTTACTCTGTTGACTCTTTGTGTTCTACATGTTAGGAAATTATACATGGTTACCACAGAGTACTAAGAAGAGCTTCAACATGGTTACCACAGAGTACTAAGAAGAGCTTCAACATGGTTACCACAGAGTACTAAGAAGAGCTGCAACATGGTTACCACAGCTGAAAAAGAAGAGTTAAGATACGATGGAAGGTTGATAACACGACGCTGGACGAGCAAATGAAGAGGAGACGTGATATTTATAATGAAAAATGACCATACATTAATAAAAGCTAAGAGGACATATTAGTTCCTGCAACAGAGACAGCATTAGTAAACAGTTTGGTGGACCAGTGGAATGCATTAAATGTTGAAGTAACAAGTGATACAACCAATAGAGATCTTAGAAACAGAAACAAGGGGTCACAATTGGAAGTTGAAGACTCCTATGAGTCAAAGGGATGTTAGGAAGTATTTCTTCAATCACAGAGTTGTCAGGAAGTGGAATAGTCTAGCAAGTGACGTAGTGGAGGCAGGAACCATACATAGTTTTAAGACAAGGTTTGATGAAGCTCATGGAACAGGGAAAGAGAGGACCTAGTAGCAATCAGTGAAGAGGCGGGGCCAGGAGCTGTGAATCGACCCCTGCAACCACAAATAGGTGAGTACACACACACACACACACACGGAATACCTCACAGGGAGGCAACAACGGTCATGGTGCGTGATGAGGTATCAGAGTGGCCGCCTGTGACGAGCGGGGTACCGCAGAGGTCAGTCCTAGGACCAATGCTGTGCTATTCTTGGTATATGTGAATGACATGACGGACGGCATAGACTCAGAAGTGTGTCTGTTCGGAGATGATGTGAAATTAATGAGGAGAATCACATCGGATGAGGACCAAGCAGGACTTCAAACAGACCTGGACAAGCTTGACATCTGGTCTAGCAACTGGCTTCTCGAATTTAATCCCTCCAAATGCAAAGTCATGAAGATCGGAGAAGGGCAAAGAAGACCGCTGACAGAGTACAGGCTAGGTGGACAAAGGCTACAAACCTCGTCAAAGGAGAAAGACCTTGGGGTGAGTATAACACCAAGCACGTCTCCGGAAACACACATCAACCAGATAACTGCGGCAGCATACAGGCGACTGGCAAACCTAAGATTAGCGTTCCGTTACCTCAACAAGGAATCGTTCAAGACACTGTACATCGTGTACGTCAGGCCCATACTAGAGTATGCAGCACCAGTCTGGAACCCACACCTGGTCAAGCACGTCAAGAAATTATAGAAAGTGCAAACGTTTGCGACAAGGTTAGTTCCACAACTCAGGGGACTGTCCTATGAATAAAGGTTGAGGGAAATAGGATTAACAACACTGGAGGACAGAAGGGTGAGAGGGGACATGATAACGACATACAAAATACTGCAGGGAATCGACAAGGTAGATAGTGACAGGATGTTCCAGAGAGGGAACACAGAAACAAGGGGGCACAACTGGAAGCTGAAGACTCAGATGAGTCAAAGGGATGTTAGGAAGCATTTCTTCAGCCATAGAGTAGTCAGGAAGTGGAATAGTCTAGCGAACGATATAGTGGAGGCGGGAACCATACATAGTTTTAAGACAAGGTATGATAAAGCTTATGGAGCAGGGAGAGCAGAGACCCAGTAGCGAAGAGGCGGGGCCAGGAGCTGAGTCTCGACACCTGCAAGCACAATTAGGTGAGTACATTTACGTGAGTACACACACACACGAGGCCCAGGCAGAAGTACAGAGGGATCTGGACAGGCTGCAGGCCTGGTCCAGCAACTGGCTCCTGGAGTTCAACCCCACCAAGTGCAAGGTCAAGAAGATTGGGGAAGGGCAAAGAAGACCACAAACGGAGTACAGTCTATGGGGCCAAAGCCTACAAACCACACTCAAGGAAAAAGATCTTGGGGTGAGTATAACACCAGGCACATCTCCTGAAGCGCACATCAACCAAATAACTGCTGCAGCGTACGGGCACCTAGCAAACCTAAGAACAGCATTCCGACATCTTAATAAGAAGTCATTCAGGACCCTGTACACTGTGTACGTTATACCCATACTGGAGTATGCAGCGCCAGTTTGGAACCCTCACCTAGCCAAGCATGTAAGGAAACTAGAGAAAGTGCAAAAGTTTGCAACAAGACTATTCCCGGAGCTAAGGGGTATGTCCTACGAGGAGAGATTACGGGAAATCGACCTGACGACACTGGAAGACAGGAGAGATAGAGGGGATATGATAATGACATATAAAATAATGAGAGGAATCGACAAGGTGGACAGAGACAGAATGTTCCAGGTCACAGTTGGAAGTTGAAGACTCAGATGAACCATAGGGATGTTAGGAAGTATTTCTTCAGTCACAGAGTGGTCAGGAAGTGGAATAGTCTTGGAAGTGATGTAGTGGAGGCAGGATCCATACATAGCTTTAAGGAGAGGTATGATAAAGCTCATGGAACAGGTATAGTGACCGAGTAGCGGCCAGTAAAGAGGCGGGGCCAGGAGCTGTGACTGGACCCCTGCAAGTACAATTAGGTGAGTACACACATATAGACACAAAACGTGTAAGTCAGGCCCATACTGGAACACGCAGCACCAGTATGGAATCCAGACCTGGTCCAGCACATCAAGAGATTAGACAGAGTGCCAACTTTTGCAACAAGACTAGTCCCAGAACTACGAGGAGAGGTTAAGGGAAAATAACCTGACGATACTGGAGGACAGGAGGGACATAACGAAATATAAAATAATAATAATAATAATAATAATAATAATAATAATAATATCTTTATTTACTACAAGTACATGTACAAGGTATACAGTCCTAGCTGACATCAATGACACTACAATATAGAAAGCCCCTTGTTATGCTGAGCATTTCGGGCAAATTAGGTCAGTTTTGTCCCAGGATGCGACCCACACCAGTACACTAACACCCAGGAACCCATTTTAAACTGATGGGTGAACAGGGACAGGAGGTGTCTTATGGAAACACGTCCCTAATGTTTTCCAGCTGTACCGGAGGTGATTTGAACTCCGGACCTGAGTGTGTGAGCTTAGTGCGCTAGCTATCGAGCTACGGGACACCTATGGTGAGAGGAACTGACAAGGTGAACAGATCCAGAATGTTTCAGAGATGAAACACAGGAACAAGGGGACACAACTGGAAGTTGAAAACTCTGATTAGTCATAGGGATGTTAGGAAGTATTTCTTCAGCCTTAGAGTTGTCCGGAATTGGACCAATCTGGACAGTGAATTATTGGAGGCAGAATCCATACATAGATTTAAGAAGAGGTACGATAAGACTCTTGAAGCAGGGAAAGAGTGCACCTAGTTTACCATCCTACTACCTATTATTATTATTATTATTATTATTATTGTTGTAAAAATAATACTAATACTAATTAAAAACTACTACTACTACTACTACTACTAATAAGAAGAAGAAGAAGAAGAAGAAGAAGAAGAAGAAGAAGAAGAAGAAGAAGAAGAAGAAGAAGAAGAAGAATGTTCACTTTTACTTTTCAAAATTTTCGTGGGTTTAATGACAAATTGTCTTTGAAAATAGAAATTAAAATATTTTCAATATTTCAGTTAGAAAATTCAGTGGAATGCGAATGTGTGAACAAAGTTTGTTATGTAATGAGTTGGAAGACACAAGCCAGAAGAAATGTCTTACAAATAACCCTCACAGACCGGGCCGCGGGGGCGTTGACCCCCGGAACCTTCTCCAGGTATACTCCAGGTATACTCCAGGTATATATACTAGAATGAAACTTATTGCGACGTTTCGGTTCTACTTTACGTTAGGTTAGATTTGTCAGGAAAAATGAGAAGTGTTTCCTGAGGCGGGTTTTAGTGATATGAAGACCCGCAGCTGGATCTTTCCTACTCCATCATTAACTATTGCAGTGTTCTAGTCAAGGTATTGTGTCTTCTTATTCGTTAAAAAGGAATGTTATTATAGAGGCCTTTTCTCTTCCTGACTGGGTGCTTGTCTGATTTATTAAATAACATCGACTACACCAGGTGATTAAGACTTGTTGTTATCTATAATTTGGTGAACGAGTAGGACACATATATAACACTTACTTAAGTAAGGTTATTGATGGAAGGTTGAATAAGACATATATATAACACTTACTTAAGTAAGGTTATTGATGGAAGGTTGAATAAGACATATATATAACACTTACTTAAGTAAGGTTATTGATGGAAGGTTGAGTAAGACACATATATAACACTTACTTAGGTGAGGTTATTGATGGAAGGTTGAGTAAGACACATATATAACACTTACTTAGGTGAGGTTATTGATGGAAGGTTTAGCCTGGCCAGCAGGCTTCTTCAGTCCAGTACTGGAGATCTTAACTCTGGAGCCAAATAAAGAAGAGGAGAGGTTATTTTCCTATGTAGGCTAAATGCACTGACGATTATGATAACTACTTGATATGCATGTGTATTACTCATCCCGTTATCAGTATTATCTACCATTTTTGTGTGTGCAACTTGTCCGACACATCAACACCATGGTATAAGGGATGTCTTCTCCAACTCTGGTAACAACTGTTTAACATATCTTAATGTCACTATTGGGTCTTTGCATCTGTCGTGTTAGTTCCGCCTCACCTCCAGTACATACGTGTCTGGCCTCATGTTTGCTATTGGCTAAGGAACTTGTCATTATATATCAAAACTGAGGGACTAATCACCTTGAAATTTTTTCTCCACTTGCGGTATCTTCAGTGGTATAATCTACTGTGTTGACCTGAAGAAGCCTAAGTGTTTTAAACGTCACCTAATATACCACCAAACGAGGGCACGATTAACCATTAACACTGAAAAAAACATTCCACTGTATGCACACTGAGAGATAAACACCTCTCAGTGTACATAAACATTTTTCCTAACTTTCTCACTTTCCATATTATGATTATAAAAACCGAATATCTGTAACATATGTAAACAAATCAACTTATCGCATTTTTTTTCTCTCAGTTGACGTTATTTGCTGAAGTGACCACTGACCACCATTTATAAGTCTCTTTTTACAGTTATTTGTAATAGGTCATTATGGCTCTTTTTTAACTTTTATTGTAGAATAATTAACATACAATAAGTGGATAATGTTTCCGTTTATAAGTTGAGTCATATATATAAACTTCGAATTCCGTTCAAATATTTGCATTAGCAAGAAACATTATGCCAGAAAACAATTTCATGGTTGACATGTTTGTCAGACAACCATCACTATATCAGATGAAAATTCGACACATGTGCAACATCTGGGTATCTTTATTGTAGACGTTTCGCCCTCCAGTGGCTTTATCAATACAGACCGTAGCATAGGGACGGGGCTGGTTGAAAGGTTGCGTGAGGGTGGGGGGGTGTTTGCTAGGTGGTGTCTGTGTGGGGGAGGGGGCATAGGTTTTGGGGGTCATTGGGAGGGGGGGTTCTTATCGAGTATGCACGTTGAAGAGGGGACTGTCGACGGGGGGAGGGGATTTGGAGAGACGGCTAGACACGGGAAGGTATGCATGGGTGTGTTTGTGACTCAAGTTCACCATTTGGAGAAGACCCGGGCCGGATGTACCGGCGAACATACAACAACAACAATGTGACTCAAGACTATCAGGGATGACCCGGGGGAGGGGGTGTATGTAAAAAAACCATACCACGGGTGAGGTTTGAACCCGAAGTCACAGAGTCTCTGTGACCGCGGGTTCGAACCCCACCCGTGGTATGGTTTGTTTGCAATCGTGCCATTACGATTTCGTGAGTCATGGGTGTATGTAAGGGGAGAGGCGACTGAGGTTTAACTAGACTGTATGCTTTATTATATTCTGACCGGATAATTTGGAGTTTTTGGTTTCTTGGAAATGTTTTTTTTTTATATATATTTCAATGTTTTTGTATTGACATATGTCTAAGGTTTTATAGCTCTAAAAGTTATGGCTTTTGTTTTGCTGTGTGGTGATCTTTTCTGGAGAAGATACTGTGTAGGTTTATAATTTTGTATTAGAGTGAGTAAAAATTAGTAAGGTGCGTTACAGACCAGGATGCTATATGTCTTATGTGGATCATGATTGTAAGGCCACTTCATCTGCCTATGGCAGTGTTTCTTTGACTTCCGAGGGTTTAATGCACTTATGGGTTTTGTGTAAATTTATAACGGTAGATTTTGATGGACCTGTGTCCATGGAAGAGTATACATGTGTTAGTGGAAGGAGGGGAAGGGGGTGCAGGGAATGGATGTGTTAGTGGAAGGAGGGGGGTGCAGGGAATGTGTGTTAGTGGAAGGAGGGGGTGCAGGGAATGTGTGTTAGTGGAAGGAGGGGGTGCAGGGAATGTGTGTGTTAGTGGAAGGAGGGGTGTGCAGGGAATGTGTGTGTTAGTGGAAGGAGGGGTGTGCAGGGAATGTGTGTGTTAGTGGAAGGAGGGGTGCAGGGAATGTGTGTGTTAGTGGAAGGAGGGGTGCAGGGAATGTGTGTGTTAGTGGAAGGAGGGGGTGCAGGGAATGCGTGTGTTAGTGGAAGGAGAGGGAGGTGCAGGGAATGTGTGTGTTAGTGGAAGGAGGGGGTGTGGAGGGAATGTGTGTGTTAGTGGAAGGAGGGGTGTGCAGGGAATGTGTGTGTTAGTGGAAGGAGGGGTGCAGGGAATGCGTGTGTTAGTGGAAGGAGAGGGGTGTGCAGGGAATGCGTGTGTTAGTGGAAGGAGGGGTGCAGGGAATGCGTGTGTTAGTGGAAGGAGGGGTGCAGGGAATGCGTGTGTTAGTGGAAGGAGGGGTGTAGGGAATGCGTGTGTTAGTGGAAGGAGGGGGGTGCAGGGAATGCGTGTGTTAGTGGAAGGAGGGGGGTGCAGGGAATGCGTGTGTTAGTGGAAGGAGGGGGGGGTGCAGGGAATGCGTGTGTTAGTGGAAGGAGGGGGAGGTGCAGGGAATGCGTGTGTTAGTGGAAGGAGGGGAGGTGCAGAGAAGCTATTACATTGTATACTGTTACATTGTGTGGTCATTAGACCCTTGCTGAGCCTTCCTATGTAGTGTCATGCAATGTACATGTTTTTGCCTTAGAGGCGCATTGTATCTTGTAAATATTGCGATTTTTAGCGGAGCTACGTTTTAGTGACGTTTTCCAAACCTCACGTGCTGGTGTTAAATCTGTGTTTGTTTTGTTATCTGTTTAACAATATGTTCATCATGTAATAAAGTATTTCTTGGTGTGTGTGAGGTTTGCCTCACCACATTTTCTGTGGTCTTTATGATTTTGTATACTTTGGTGCGTCCTGTGTATATGTTAAGTTCAGTTTGTACTATGTTGGCTTATGAGATGGCTGATGTTTTAAGGCCATGTAATGTTATTTTTTTGATGTACTTATCATGTGATTTTAATAAAAATAAAAACAAATAATAAAAAAATACACACCGTAGGGCTGAAAACACCAACTCCAAGGTGGGGTTCTTTGCATAGATTTGGTAATATTAACAGACGATGAGCTTGGTTGTTGGTAGCGTTTAATGAGGCGTTGGATATATGGGAGCTGAGAGCCTATGCCTGTGTCCGCCTGCTATGCCTACCCGAATGGAACTGACTGCTAGGCTCGCACAGCACTGGGGCATTCAAAAGGCAGGCCTATGATTGGCTAATGCCAGATCACATGGGCAGAGGTTGGTGATCACGTGAACAGCCGTGGTGCAGCCGTTAGAAATACGAACCGTACAGCTCGGGCATGCTACGTATGGCGTCTCGACATACAACTATACAAACTAAGGACAACAGGCAACAACTTTCAGCTGATTCTATACAATGTCAAAGTACACAACAGTTGAACATTATACTTCACAAGGATGTTATCGTGACGGAATAATCTACAATACTATATAATGCATCATGATACATAGGAATTAACTAAATGAGCTCATTCAAGAAAATCATGATAAAAGAGATAAAAAAAAAATTTGTTCGATCGAACTGTCTTCATGTGATGTGGAGAAAATTCTCCAAAGGAGAGGGGTATGCGCCCTTACTACCCTTGTTAAGGGCCCCTCACCCTTTCCTCCCTTAGGAAGGGGCCAGACGAGGCGAGTCTTGGTGCATAAACAAAATAATTCAGACCAGATGTACTGACCACAGTGTGTCACGTGGTCTGACCAAGTAGCAACGAGTGTATGTGACTTAATAGACATTTGAGATAAATGTAACTCTTTGCCGTAACAGGAAGATTACAGTAAACTGTTGTATTAGTTTCTACACTTGAAAATTACAATCATGTGTTCCAGTGATTGAAATTTAGGGAACACAAACATTTTAATTGCCACTTGTAGCAGCATGTAGCAATTGTTGAAATTGTGCTGACCACAGCACCACGAGGCACCTCGTGGCGGCACAAGGCAGCACGAGGCGATCAGATTGAATTCGGCCACCGGAAGGAGGGGTCATACGACGCGACGCGAGGCGACGTAACTCAACAAAGACATTACTCATATGCGTCCGTTATTCTAATTTAATCTCCACTAACGTCGGGAAATAAGATAAGAACTCTGTTCCAGCGCGTTTAGTGAATAACATCAACATGCAGTATATTCAGAAGTGTGCGCAGCTTCTTACTGCAAAAAGACAAACGTAGAGACAATCGCAAGTGAACTCCATCGAAACAAGACGGTGATTCTTCAGCGGCATTCTACAATCAAGACAGCATTTCCGCTGTATATGGTGGAGCCAACACCATCGCTCAAAGTTACACGAGCAAGGTATGAATTTTATGTTCTTTTCAAACAGGGGACTGCGCAGTTCTTGTAGTCAAGAACATCAAAATTTACCTGTTGACGGCGGTTATGCGTGGACTTTTAAGTCCAAAACCGTGAGTAAAACGCCTTTCAGTCCATCTAAGATTGAAATATGGGCATATGCTCCTTTGGGGCAATAACTCACACATTGATGTTTATCTTACAGCCCTGTGGAGTGTGAGGCCATAGATGTTCCTTTGCAGGAGTTGGGGATGGCTGCGACTTCTGGGATTCATCAATAAGCTAAGTAACATACAGTCCACGTTATCGTAGGAGCCCATCCTCCACATGTGATCTACGAATTCTGAGGAAATATATTTACAAGAAGGTAGTGATTAACAGACAAGGTAGATCTGGTGCACTCAAATCTATACTGTTAATTCTCAGAACTCGGAGAGAACGTGAACACAAAAAAAAAATTTGAGTAATACTAAGTAGATATTATAACACATCTCATCTTTTGTATATAGTTCTACTGTCTTCAAGTTATGTCCTAGAATCTGTATTGATAAAGCCACTGGAGGGCGAAACGTCTACAATAAAGATACCCAGATGTTGCACATGTAAATTTCAACTAGTCGGTATTGTATACCATTCATGAACAACACTATATGAGGTAATTAACTTAGCTGCGAGAATGTTGCAGTGGAAGTGAACATGAAGTACGATACCCCAGAAGTTCTGCCAAGAAGAACTCACTAATCTGACACGTGACCTCAGTCTGTCAAAGCCAGCATCTGAACTTTTAGCAACCTGACTAAAAGAAAAGAACTGTCTTCAACAAGAGGTTAAAATAACAACTTATCGGACAAGAGAGGTTGAATTTTTTACCGTATACTACAATAACATCCCTGGAACTTTTCTTCCAATGGGACTTGAATATCGACCAGGAGATTGGCGGCTGCTTTTCAACAGCTCCATTAGACCCTTGAAATGTGTGTTATTGAACAACAGTTCCAATTGCTCACTCAACAAACTGTGCTGATTACCAACATGGAAGAAAATCGTACAAACAACATTTTCACATGCAGTAATTAATGGTATCTGAATTAACTTACTATGTTAATCTGTTATTAAATAGAATGAAGTGCTAGTATGTGTTACATGATTTGATTTTTGCATGATCTAAAAATAATTTCAATACGATTTGTAAGTTAGCCTCGCCTGATCAATGTATTTTTCACATTTTTTTTGTTTTTCAATGCGATACCAAATTTATCAAAAACTAGAACCAATCACAGTCACCACTGAATGGTGACTGTGAGAGTACTGTAACTGAATGGTGACTGTGAGAGTACTGTAACTGAATGGTGACTGTGAGAGTACTGTAACTGAATGGTGACTGTGAGAGTACTGTAACTGAATAGTGACTGTAAGAGTACTGTAACTGAATGGTGACTGTAAGAGTACTGTAACTGAATGTTGAATACTACTGTGTGAATACTACTGAGTGTAATGCAACTTTTAGAAAACTGTGAAAGTATTTTTTGTAATTACATGGTGACTGTGAGAGTTCTGTAACTGAATGGTGACTGTGAGAGTACTGTAACTGAATGGTGACTGTGAGAGTGCTTTAACTGAATGGTGACTGTGAGAGTACTGTAACTGTATGTTGACTGTAAAAGCACTGTAACTGAATGGTGACTGTTAGAGTACTGTAACTGAATGGTGACTGTGAGAGTACTGTAACTGAATGGTGACTGTGAGAGTACTGCAACTGAATATTGACTGTGAGAGTACTGTAACTGAATGGTGACTGTGAGAGTACTGTAACTGAATGCTGACTCTCACAGTCAGCATTCAGTTACAGCACTCTCACAGTCACCATGTAATTACAAAAAATACTTTCACAGTTTTCTAAAAGTTGCATTACATTCAGTAGTATTCAACATTCAGTCACATTACTCTTACAGTCACCATTCAGTTACAGTACTCTTACAGTCCCCATTCAGTTACAGTACTCTCACAGTCACCATTCAGTTACAGTACTCTCACAGTCACCATTCAGTTGCAGTACTCTCACAGTCACCATTCAGTTACAGTACTCTCACAGTCACCATTCAGTTACAGTGCTTTTACAGTCAACATTCAGTTACAGTACTCTCACAGTCACCATTCAGTTACAGTACTCTCACAGTCACTATTCAGTTACAGTGCTCTTACAGTCAACATTCAGTTACAGTACTCTTACAGTCACCATTCAGTTACAGTACTCTCACAGTCACCATTCAGTTACAGTACTCTCACAGTCACCATTCAGTTACAGTACTCTCACAGTCACCATTCAGTTACAGTACTCTTACTACAGTCACCATTCAGTTACAGTACTCTTCTACAGTCACCATTCAGTTACAGTACTCTCACAGTCACCATTCAGTTACAGTACTCTACAGTCACCATTCAGTTACAGTACTCTTACAGTCACCATTCAGTTACAGTACTCTCACAGTCACCATTCAGTTACAGTACTCTACAGTCACATTCAGTTACAGTACTCTCACAGTCACCATTCAGTTACAGTACTCTCACAGTCACCATTCAGTTACAGTACTCTTACAGTCACCATTCAGTTACAGTACTCTCACAGTCACCATTCAGTTACAGTACTCTTACAGTCACCATTCAGTTACAGTACTCTCACAGTCACCATTCAGTTACAGTACTCTTACAGTCACCATTCAGTTACAGTACTCTTACAGTCACCATTCAGTTACAGTACTCTCACAGTCACCATTCAGTTACAGTACTCTTACAGTCACCAATCAGTTACAGTACTCTCCAGTCACCATTCAGTTACAGTACTCACAGTCACCATTCAGTTACAGTACTCTTACAGTCACCATTCAGTTACAGTACTCTCACAGTCACCATTCAGTTACAGTACTCTTACAGTCACCATTCAGTTACAGTCTCTACAGTCACCATTCAGTTACAGTATCTCACAGTCACCATTCAGTTACAGTACTCTACAGTCACCATTCAGTTACAGTACTCTCACAGTCACCATTCAGTTACAGTACTCTCACAGTCACCATTCAGTTACAGTACTCTTACAGTCACCATTCAGTTGCAGTACTCTCACAGTCACCATTCAGTTACAGTACTCTCACAGTCACCATTCAGTTACAGTACTCTTACAGTCACCATTCAGTTACAGTACTCTCACAGTCACCATTCAGTTACAGTACTCTCTACAGTCACCATTCAGTTACAGTACTCTACATCACCATTCAGTTACAGTACTCTCACAGTCACCATTCAGTTACAGTACTCTCACAGTCACCATTCAGTTACAGTACTCTACAGTCACCATTCAGTTACAGTACTCTCACAGTCACCATTCAGTTACAGTACTCTCACAGTCACCTATTCAGTTACAGTACTCTTACAGTCACCATTCAGTTACAGTACTCTCACAGTCACCATTCAGTTACAGTACTCTTACAGTCACCATTCAGTTACAGTACTCTACAGTCACCATTCAGTTACAGTACTCTCACAGTCACCATTCAGTTACAGTACTCTTACAGTCACCATTCAGTTACAGTACTCTCACAGTCACCATTCAGTTACAGTACTCTACAGTCACCATTCAGTTACAGTACTCTTACAGTCACCATTCAGTTACAGTACTCTCACAGTCACCATTCAGTTACAGTACTCTCACAGTCACCATTCAGTTACAGTACTCTCACAGTCACCATTCAGTTACAGTACTCTAGAGTCACCATTCAGTTACAGTACTCTCACAGTCACCATTCAGTTACAGTACTCTCACAGTCACCATTCAGTTACAGTACTCTCACAGTCACCATTCAGTTACAGTACTCTCACAGTCACCATTCAGTTACAGTACTCTCACAGTCACCATTCAGTTACAGTACTCTCACAGTCACCATTCAGTTACAGTACTCTCACAGTCACCATTCAGTTACAGTACTCTCACAGTCACCATTCAGTTACAGTACTCTCACAGTCACCATTCAGTTACAGTGCTCTTACAGTCAACATTCAGTTACAGTATTCTCACAGTCACTATTCAGTTACAGTACTCTTACAGTCACCATTCAGTTACAGTACTCTCACAGTCACCATTAAGTTACAGTACTCTCACAGTCACCATTCAGTTACAGTACTCTCACAGTCACCATTCAGTTACAGTACTCTCATAGTCACCATTCAGTTACAGTACTCTCACAGTCACCATTCAGTTACAGTACTCTTACAGTCACCATTCAGTTGCAGTACTCTCACAGTCACCATTCAGTTACAGTACTCTCTCAGTCACCATTCAGTTACAGTACTCTTACAGTCACCATTCAGTTACAGTACTCTCACAGTCACCATTCAGTTACAGAACTCTCACAGTCACCATTCAGTTACAGTACTCTCACATTTACCATTCAGTTACAGTACTCTCACAGTCACCATTCAGTTACAGTACTCTCACAGTCACCATTCAGTTACAGTGCTCTTACAGTCACCACTCAGTTACAGTACTCTCACAGTCACCATTCAGTTACAGTACTCTTACAGTCACCATTCAGTTACAGTACTCTTACAGTCACCATTCAGTTACAGTACTCTCACAGTCACCATTCAGTTACAGTACTCTTACAGTCACCACTCAGTTACAGTACTCTCACAGTCACCATTCAGTTACAGTACTCTCACAGTCACCATTCAGTTACAGTGCTCTTACAGTCAACATTCAGTTACAGTACTCTCTCAGTCACCATTCAGTTACAGTACTCTTACAGTCACCATTCAGTTACAGTACTCTCACAGTTACCATTCAGTTACAGAACTCTCACACTCATTATTCAGTTACAGTACTCTCACAGTCACCCTTCAGTTACAGTACTCTCACAGTCACCATTCAGTTACAGTACTCTCACAGTCACCATTCAGTTACAGAACTCTCACAGTCACCATTCAGTTACAGTACTCTCACAGTCACCATTCAGTTACAGTACTCTCAGAGTCACCATTCAGTTACAGTACTCTCAGAGTCACCATTCAGTTACAGTACTCTCACAGTCACCATTCAGTTACAGTACTCTCACAGTCACCATTCAGTTACAGTACTCTCACAGTCACCATTCAGTTACAGAACTCTCACAGTCACCATTCAGTTACAGAACTCTCACAGTCACCATATAATTACAAAAAATACTTTCACAGTTTTCTAAAAGTTGCATTACACTCAGTAGTATTCACACAGTTCTATTAGTCATCACAGTTCTATTAGTCATCACAGTTCTATTAGTCATCACAATAATATGGAGGAAATGCAAAACTTTACCTCTGTTATGCAGTGAACAATAACAGTGTATATAAGAACAATTATTTCTTGGTTTTCTCTATATTTTGAATTTAAATTCTTAGTTCCCCTTAACAACTAAAACATCTAACATCAAACTCATCAGTAAACTTCAGGAATGGAGATAGATAGACTATTTAATTCCGAGATCGGTCGATCACCATGCCCAGCCCTTTTAGGGCAGGGTAGGTGCCATGGCTAGAGCTTGCTACCATCTGCAGCTCACAAGCCTGCCCTTCCCGTTAGGGAAGGTGGCAGACCAGAGAGGCCTAGCATCAATCTACCTTCATGCCTCGTGCTGGTGGGGAATGTGGCTAGGCCTGGGGCCAGTTGGTCCAGCCGATGAGGGGTATCCCCTGCTATGGGAGACATAGGTCTCTGCTACTCCCACGCCAGGGAGCCGGAGCCGGGTCGCCATCTGGTAAAGACCCGGGCCGGGAGAATTCTCGGTGAATCAACACCTCTTCCTATTTAATTCAAACAGGAGTTAGTTTATATCTATATTTTTGTGCATTAAGCATAGAATATAGTCACATATCTGTGATATTCTTCCTGATAAAGCGAAAAGGAACAGATATGTGGACGATATTCTATGCTAAATACCAAAGAAAAAAGATATAAACCAGTTCTTACTCAAAGTAAATAGTGCAGCTCCATCCATAAAGTATACTGTTCAGTTTCAACAAATTAACTCATTGCCTTTGTTAGATGTTTTCATGGCACTTAAAACCTGCTGAAATGTTCACTGTTGCCGCTGCTGAATTTTCACGTTATGAACAGCTGCTGCAGGATTTATTTTGCCAACAATTTATATGTCACTCAGCAGCTGCTGCAACGTAAACATTACAGCAGGTGCCGTAATGTTTACGTCACTCAGCAGCAATGTTTACGTCACTCAGCAGCAATGTTTACATCACTCAGCAGCAATGTTTACGTCACTCAGCAGCAATGTTTACATCACTCAGCAGCAATGTTTACGTCACTCAGCAGCAATGTTTACGTCACTCAGCAGCAATGTTTACATCACTCAGCAGCTGCTGCAACGTAAACATTACAGCAGTTGCCGTAATGTTTACATCACTCAGCAGCAATGTTTACATCACTCAGCAGCAATGTTTACGTCACTCAGCAGCTGCTGCAACGTAAACATTACAGCAGGTGCCGTAATGTTTACATCACTCAGCAGCAATGTTTACATCACTCAGCAGCAATGTTTACATCACTCAGCAGCAATGTTTACGTCACTCAGCAGCAATGTTTACGTCACTCAGCAGCTGCTGATCCTCCATGAGGATCAGTGACTTAACAAACTTAAAACATTTGTTTAAGTCTAATGCTAAACATACGTAGAAACCTCATAATTAATAGCAGCAGTAACCCAGCAACTGAAGGAAAACAAAACTCTTCTCTCTTTAACTCTTCTTAACTCTCTTAACTCTTCTTAACTGTCTCTTAACTCTTCTTAACTGTCTCTTAACTCTTCTTAACTCTCTCTTAACTCTTCTCCCTTTATCACTCTTCAGGATAAGTAATAATCTGCCTAAAAAGCAATATCTTGTATGTTAGGCAGATTATTATGGCCAGATTTCCTGTAAATAATTTAGAAACCGATCAATTAAATGGTTGAAACATTTGTAGAAAAGTTTCACCAGCCGGTGAAACTTTAGTCCAATAAAGAGAAGAACAGTGGAAGAAGAGGAAGACTGCGTCCATCAGTCTGGAGTCGATGAGTTGAGTCCATCAGTCTGGAGTCGATGAGTTGAGTCCATCAGTCTGGAGTCGATGAGTTGAGTCCATCAGTCTGGAGTCGATGAGTTGAGTCCATCAGTCTGGAGTCGATGAGTTGAGTCCATCAGTCTGGAGTCGATGAGTTGAGTCCATCAGTCTGTAGTCGATGAGTTGAGTCCATCAGTCCGGAGTCGATGAGTTGAGTCCATCAGTCTGGAGTCGATGAGTTGAGTCCATCAGTCTGGAGTCGATGAGTTGAGACCATCAGTCTGGAGTCGATGAGTTGAGTCCATCAGTCTGGAGTCGATGAGTTGAGACCATCAGTCTGGAGTTGATGAGTTGAGTCCATCAGTCTGGAGTCGATGAGTTGAGTCCATCAGTCTGGAGTCGATGAGTTGAGTCCATCAGTGTTGAGGAAAGTACAGCATATACGCCGAGAAGTGACTTATATATTGGAAACAGGTGAGATGACGCAGCAGAAGGCGGAGTCACCAGTGGAAAAAATCCACTGGCTGGCGAAACATTTCCTCATTTAGGAGTCCCAAATATTGCACAAGTGTCTCATTCTTCAACCTGATGTCTTTGTGAGGGAAAACTTAGTTAAATAATAGTGGATAAATGAACGTATGGTGGTAGTAGTATAATGTGGGACTGCTTGTTCAGTAAAAGTCGGACAGCTTTACCTCTCTAGCCTACATCTCTCTCTTCCACTCAGTGGGGTTGACAAGGAAGCCTCATAGTTAGACTCAAGACACTTGACTTCCTACTTCTAACAGATCCGTAAATATGGGTTTTATGTTAATATAACCTGACCTAATTTGTCTTATGCTTATTAATGTAATTTTTCACAAGACCAACAGTCATGGTAGTGGTCGCTGGAGCGTGCTAGCTAACACAAGACCAACACTGTACCAACTAGTTCAACGAGTGTTCAACACTGTACCAACTAGTTCAACGAGTGTTCAGCACTGTACCAACTAGTTCAACGAGTGTTCAACACTGTACCAACTAGTTCAACGAGAGTTCAACACTGCACCAACTAGTTCAACGAGAGTTCAAGTTGTCTACGCTTAGAATTGGTTCGTTTACCCTGAAGTTGTTAAACTTGCACATTGTCCCAGAATATTGTTATTGTTATTATTATTGTTGTTACAGTTGTTGTTGTTGTTACAGTTGTTGTTGTTGTTACAGTTGTTGTTGTTACAGTTGTTGTTGTTACAGTTGTTGTTGTTACAGTTGTTGTTGTTACAGTTGTTGTTGTTACTGTGACAGTTGTTGTTGTTGTGACAGTTGTTGTGACAGTATGAGTCTGGAGGGCTGTCAGGGGAACGCCTTCCACCTGAACAAAAAATAATGGAAAAATAAATAAATAAAAAATAATGACTCTTGGGTAAGGAATGCAAGCAGATTTTTCTGAGTTTTACTTAAAATAGATAAAAAAAAAAGTAGGCCGTTGTGGTTCTGGCAGGATGTAGAGTAGGAGAATATAAGGCCCAGGATGAGTCTCGGGTGTAGACGAGATGGTGGAAGGTTATCCTGGGCAGTTGTTAGGGATTCTCCTATGCCACTTGGTAGCGGTAAGTAAGACGTAGAAGCAGAAGAGTAGACAAAAGTAGCTAAGTCAGATTATTATTATTATAATCAAATAGAAGCGCTAAACCACAGGGGTCATACAGCGCTGCAGCTAAGTCAGAGAGACGTACATCTTGCTCCTTCAAATCTCGGCGTCTGTACGGGCTGACCAGGCCAGCAGAAGAGCTGATAAAAAAGAAAAGAAAATTGGTTACCACAAGTAAGCAAACATAACACTTAAGAAAGAGAAAGGATAGCATGTTCACTTTAAGATGGAAGACATTACTGGTAACCATAAAAACAACTACAAAAAAATATACACCGGGTAGATCACCTTACCTGATCAGGAGAAGAGTGGAGGTGAAGTGACTCTCCCAGTTCCGCTCCACACCAGGTAAGGTTACTACTAACAGAAAGGGGGGTTCTGCCTGGGCTCGCTAGATGGAAGCACAGGCTGAACCCTCGAGTGATCCCCGGCTGACTGAACAACCTTAACCCCCAATTATACTCCACTTTTGCCTCACAAGGGCCATGAGGGCCATTGGCTGTGCCTCCAGCCCAACAAGGCTCCAAGGTGGTGAATTATTCTGGTTATTTCTTTCCATTTTCTTTCTTCGTTTCCTGCCACTAAAAAATCACTTGGAGTGGAGTTGTCGTAACTACTGGTAAGCGAGGCAGTTGGTGTTGTAACATTGTTTTTTAAGGACTGAAGAGTGGCACATCTCAGGGTGGAAGAATTTGCAAGAGGGAGAACGACACACTCCTTTAGACAGGAGGTCGCGGCATTTTTTGGGATGCTCAAAGTTCCATATCCCATTTGTTTTTCCCGATATTCTATGCTTACAGATGTTCCAAGCATAGAATTGGCACCATTTTGCTTTTGGTTGGATACAATTCGTGGTGGATGTATTTCCAATTAGTGCAGATCTTAGAACTGCACTACAGTCTTCGATAGCCCAGCCAGAGACAACACCATCTGTTTTCTGGAGGCCAACATTTTCCTCCTCTACTACATCTGTAATATGGGCTACGGCTGTGGTAGAGTCTTTAGCCGAATTCGGATTAGCACTAGGGCTGGGGGTTGAGTCTGTGTCAGCCCTAGGGCTGGGGGTTGAGTCTGTGTCAGCCCTAAAGCTGGGGGTTGAGTCTGTGTCAGCCCTAGGGTTGGGGGCTGAGCTAGCTGATGTTTTTGTTTCCTGTATCTTTTCCAGTGGGTGTCTATTTATTTTCGAGTCAACTGTTGTAGACTGGACATTCTGAATGTTAAAGTTCACTCCTTTCCCATCCTCCCATGCTCTATATATTTTGGGTAGGCTCTCCAACAAACAATTATCTCAGTAGTTTGTTATAGGTGCCATCCTGGGGATGGTGATAGTACATTTCAGATAGGGCTGAACATTGATATTGACATAAAATGGACAACAGTTCTTTGTCTAGAAATTCCACTGTGTAAAAAAAATGTTTCTCTAACTTATTCTGATGCGCCAAACTTTGGAAAATGGATCAGAAGTTAATAATACTGGCGTCGAGGTGTCTGCCTGGAACTAAATTTGGGTTGCCATAAAGCTGGGTAAGAACAGCTGCTATAACCATAACGTAGGTTAATGCTGTATGAGGCGGGAACACTAAGTCTGATGATGAAACTAAAGGTGGAAGATGTGTTGGAGAAGCTGTTGGAGAGAGTGGGTCCACAGCTGAGCTTAAATAAACCTTGAAGTCTATTGTGTAGGCGAAACGTTTCATTCAACAATAAATATATACAACTGTTGCACATGTGTCTTAATCTTGACGGTATTATAGAATATTTTCAACATAAACAAACCTTATCTTGACGAATTAGACACATGTGTAACATCTTTATTATGCAGACGTTTCGCCAACCATTGATTTCGTTAGTACAATACAGGGGCAATAGCAGAAAACTGAAGAGGTTGAAGATGAGGTAATCAGTCCCTGAACGTAGCAGCAAGTGTTCCATACTGTAGTCCTGATGACTCTGGAGCACAGGCAGGAAGAAGAGGTCGTATATACTGGAGTCCTTCCACGTCCTTCCATTTGTTATCACTCAGAATGGAGAATAAGCCACTGTAACGCTCACCTTATGTTATGATAAACTCCATAAGGAAGAAACAATCCCTGCCAGGCCACCAGAAGTTACACGCTGTCTGCCAGGCCACCAGAAGTTACACGCTGTCTGCCAGGCCACCAGAAGTTACACGCTGTCTGCCAGGCCACCAGAAGTTACACGCTGTCTGCCAGGCCACCAGAAGTTACACGCTGTCTGCCAGGCCACCAGAAGTTACACGCTGTCTGCCAGGCCACCAGAAGTTACACGCTGTCTGCCAGGCCACCAGAAGTTACACGCTGTCTGCCAGGCCACCAGAAGTTACACGCTGTCTGCCAGGCCACCAGAAGTTACACGCTGTCTGCCAGGCCACCAGAAGTTACGCTGTCTGCCAGGCCACCAGAAGTTACACTGCTGTCTGCCAGGCCACCAGAAGTTACACGCTGTCTGCCAGGCCACCAGAAGTTACACGCTGTCTGCCAGGCCACCAGAAGTTACACGCTGTCTGCCAGGCCACCAGAAGTTACACGCTGTCTGCCAGGCCACCAGAAGTTACACGCTGTCTGCCAGGCCACCAGAAGTTACACGCTGTCTGCCAGGCCACCAGAAGTTACACGCTGTCTGCCAGGCCACCAGAAGTTACACGCTGTCTGCCAGGCCACCAGAAGTTACACGCTGTCTGCCAGGCCACCAGAAGTTACACGCTGTCTGCCAGGCCACCAGAAGTTACACGCTGTCTGCCAGGCCACCAGAAGTTACACGCTGTCTGCCAGGCCACCAGAAGTTACAGCTGTCTGCCAGGCCACCAGAAGTTACACGCTGTCTGCCAGGCCACCAGAAGTTACACGCTGTCTGCCAGGCCACCAGAAGTTACACGCTGTCTGCCAGGCCACCAGAAGTTACACGCTGTCTGCCAGGCCACCAGAAGTTACACGCTGTCTGCCAGGCCACCAGAAGTTACACGCTGTCTGCCAGGCCACCAGAAGTTACACGCTGTCTGCCAGGCCACCAGAAGTTACACGCTGTCTGCCAGGCCACCAGAAGTTACACGCTGTCTGCCAGGCCACCAGAAGTTACACGCTGTCTGCCAGGCCACCAGAAGTTACACGCTGTCTGCCAGGCCACCAGAAGTTACACGCTGTCTGCCAGGCCACCAGAAGTTACACGCTGTCTGCCAGGCCACCAGAAGTTACACGCTGTCTGCCAGGCCACCAGAAGTTACACGCTGTCTGCCAGGCCACCAGAAGTTACACGCTGTCTGCCAGGCCACCAGAAGTTACACGCTGTCTGCCAGGCCACCAGAAGTTACACGCTGTCTGCCAGGCCACCAGAAGTTACACGCTGTCTGCCAGGCCACCAGAAGTTACACGCTGTCTGCCAGGCCACCAGAAGTTACACGCTGTCTGCCAGGCCACCAGAAGTTACACGCTGTCTGCCAGGCCACCAGAAGTTACACGCTGTCTGCCAGGCCACCAGAAGTTACACGCTGTCTGCCAGGCCACCAGAAGTTACACGCTGTCTCCATCCATCACGTCATTGAACGTAAACTATAGTGTCTTCTGCTTTAGTGATTTCCAACTGTGAAGATAGAGAGAGAGAGAGAGAGAGAGAGAGAGAGAGAGAGAGAGAGAGAGAGAGAGAGAGAGAGAGAGAGAGAGAAGAGAGAGATGAGAGAGAGAGAGAGAGAGAGAGAGAGAGATGAAGAGAGAGAGAGAGAGAGAGAGAGAGAGAGAGAGAGAGAGAGAGAGAGAAAGAGAGAGAGAGAGAGAAGAAGAATGTTTTACGATAAGATGAAGAGCGAAGAAAGAAAAAGTTTTCAATGTGAAGAATTCATGATGAGTTGTGAGAATTTATGAGCAAACTTGGCAGCGATGATAGAATATATTGCAGTGGGTCATAGCAGTGGGTCATAGCAGTGGGTCATATCAGTGGGTCATAGCAGTGGGTCATAGCAGTGGGTCATAGCAGTGGGTCATAGCAGTGGGTCATAGCAGAAAGAAAACATGAAAAAAGAAAGTTTTAGCATACAGGAAACTGCATTGTTTAGTGCGAAGAAGGATTAAATATGACAGACAACTCTAAGAAATAGATATGAGAAACAACACTAAACAAAATATGATAAACTGCACTAAGAATTAGATACGAGAAACAACACTAAGACTCCAGTATATAAGATCACTTCCTCCTCCTGTGCTCCAAAAGCTCCAGCTGCAGGTCGTCATATGACTAAGACCAGCACAGCGTCAGGAAACACTTGCCTTGTTTCCTGACTAACTTTACCTAACCTGAAACTTGTTGTGCTTCAGTCATCAAGACCACGGTACTGAACACCTACTGCTGTGCTTCAGTTATCAAGACCACGGTACTGAGCACCTACTGCTGTGCTTCAGTCATCAAGACCACGGTACTGAACACCTACTGCTGTGGTTCAGAGTCATCAAGACCACGGTACTGAACACCTACTGCTGTGCTTCAGAGTCATCAAGACCACGGTACTGAACACCTACTGCTGTGGTTCAGAGTCATCAAGACCACGGTACTGAACACCTACTTCTGTGCTTCAGTCATTAAGACCATGGTGCTGAACACCTACTGCTGTGCTTCAGTCATCAATACCACGGTACTGAGCACCTACTGCTGTGCTTCAGTCATCAAGACCACGGTACTGAACACCTACTGCTGTGCTTCAGTTATCAAGACCACGGTACTGAACACCTACTGCTGTGCTTCAGTCATCAAGACCACGGTACTGAGCACCTACTGCTGTGCTTCAGTCATCAAGACCACGGTAATGAGCACCTACTGCTGTGCTTCAGTCATCAAGACCACGGTACTGAACACCTACTGCTGTGCTTCAGTCATCAAGACCACGGTACTTAACACCTACTGCTGTGCTTCAGAGTCATCAAGACCACGGTACTGAACACCTACTGCTGTGCTTCAGTCATCAAGACCACGGTACTGAACACCTATTGCTGTGCTTCAGTCATCAAGACCACGGTACTGAACACCTACTGCTGTGCTTCAGTCATCAATACCACGGTACTGAGCACCTACTGCTGTGCTTCAGTCAACAAGACCACGGTACTGAGCACCTACTGCTGTGCTTCAGTCAACAAGACCACGGTACTGAGCACCTACTGCTGTGCTTCAGTCAACAAGACCACGGTACTGAGCACCTACTGCTAAGCAGAGGGACTAATTACCTCGTCTTCAACCACTTCACTCATCTGTTTTTCTTCCTGTTCTGTACTAATAAAGCCACTGGTGGGCGAAACGTCTACATAATAAAGATACCTAAGTGTTGCAATTGCTTCTAACATTTCAATATATTACAGCTTAGTCTTGTTCACTCAGCTTGGATCAACTTGACTTTAAGATATGCCTAGTATAAGCTGTATTTGTTGCATGTTGTTCTGGCTGGTCGTTGTAATGTTATTGCAAGATGGGATTTACACAGCGTCTGGAGGTATGTGTATATATGTGAATGTGTTTCAATAAGTTTAAGTTTTAAGATGTCTCCATAAAATTAATTTCTGCTGTGTATAGGACTTACCATTGAAAAAGTGTTATTTTCACGCATGTAATAGTTGAATGTTTGATGATATAATCAGCTTAGTGAAGTCTTCATGCTTAGGATAACAGATTTCGTCATGTGACGTGGAAAAAATATGTTTCATTGGGTAAGACCGAGACCCATAGATGATCTTTGTTCCATCTACGTGAATATGGTAGTGATCAGCAGCACAATGCCAGCACAGATCATGGAGATCCCCAACCTGTGGAGTCCTACATGATCTTCATACCTTATTGATCATTGAGGTTACTCATACATGACAGACCATGAAGGTAGATGGCGCTGGCATGATTATTGAACTTAGCTGTGATGTAATGGTCTCGAAAACTAAAAAGTTCAAGAATTAAACTCAGATCAACTTGAATGTATCAATAACTCCTGCACAAGTGATGAGCGTGGATAATATATTGCAGCAAAATTTAAATCAAAAGACCTGCAAAAACCCCTCACAGTGATAAACATCTACAGATGCACACATGAACAAAGGCAATTTGCTGCTCACAGGAGATTTCAACATAAATCTCCTACATGACCAGGACCCACAGGTGACAGAATTCACAAACGCTATGAACAACTGCTTATTACTACCAACTATATCAAAACCTACAAGAATCTCTGAGACGAGTATCTCATTATTCGACCACATCTGGACTAACACTATATCCCCTCTGAAATCAGACATAATCACAGACAACACCACTGACCACTACCCAACATTTCTCATAACCAACCTAGGTAATTTGCCCCAAGATATTTCAAAAGTTACCTTCAGACTATATAACGAGTCAGCTGTTAATAACTTTATAACAGCTATGATTGACATCGACTGGAATAATGAGACAGAATCATATTCAGATACTAATGAATGCATCAATAATTTCCTTCACAAAACCCACCACCTCTATAACAAACATTGCCCTAAAAAAAAAAAAAAACAGATCACAGCTAAGATACTTAACAATCCCTGGCTAACACCCAGCATCCTTAAATCCATTAACAAAAGGCACCAATATGAAAAACAATACAGAAGGGGTCTAATAACCAGAGAACAATCCAAACGCTACTCATCTATCCTTACCAGCCTGATAAGAAGGTCAAAAAAATGATATTAGGAGAACAGATTTTATAACATAAAAGGTGATATGAAAAAGACCTGGAAAACCCTATCTGCAATTCTAGGAAATAAAAAGATATCCACGAACAATACCATCAAATTATCAAAAACAGCAAACAGACTTAATGTTTTCTTCTCCACCATAGGAAAGAATCTAGCGAGTAAAATCCCAAGCTCTAACACCCGTCCAACAGACTACCTCACAAACACCTACCCTAATACACTATTCCTAGCTCCTACCAACCCAATTGAAGTCTCGCTCATAATCAACACCCTTAAAACAAGGCAGGAGACATAAACAGCTTACCACCTTTTATGTACAAAAAAGCTTCACAGGTACTGTCACCAATTATTGCAACACTCTTCAATAAATCCATTGAAACCTCCACATTCCCATCAATTCTCAAAATAGCAAGGGTCACCCCGATCCATAAAGGAGGTGATCAAACAGACTTGAATAATTATAGACCAATATCTAATTTACCACTGCTCTCAAAAATCTTTGAAAAAATAATCCATAAACAGATATATTCCTACCTCATCTCACACAACGTACTCAACCCCAGTAAGTTTGGATTCAAGACCAACAAAAGCACAAATGATGTCATTATACACATGCTAGAGTTAATATACACCGCACTTGAGAAGAAAGAGGTTCCACTGGGTATCTTTATTGATCTACGCAAAGCTTTTAATACAGTCGATCATGATTTACTGCTCACAAAGCTAGCACACTATGGTATAAGAGGGCACTCGCTCAACTACATAAAGTCATACCTCAGTAACAAGCCAATACGTGAACACAAATGGAGCGAACTCTTCAACACAACAAAGTACAGTCGGAGTCCCTCAAGGAAGTGTACTGGGTCAACTCTTATTCCTCATTTACATCAATGACCTACCTAATGCATCACAACTACTCAAACCCATATTATTTGCAGATGACACAACATATGTCTTCTCTCACCCAAATCCAGTCATACTGGCCAATACTGTTAATGCCAAATTACAGAAAATATCAACATGGATGACGTCTAATAAACTTACTCTAAATACTAACAAGACCTACTTTATACAGTTTGGAAACAAATGTTACAAATGTTCAACTTAACATAACTATCAACGGTTCAATCATCACAAGACTCACAGAGGGAAAATTCCTAGGAATCCACATTGACAGTAGCCTTAAATTCCAAACACACACACAACAAATTTCCAAGAAAATCTCAAAGACAGTAGGCATATTATCTAAGATACGCTACTATGTGCCTCAATCAGCTCTCCTTGCACTATACCACTCGCTCATCTACCCTTATCTCACTTATGGAATCTGTGCATGGGGATCTACAACATTAAATCACCTTAGACCACTCATAACCCAGCAAAAGGCTGCAGTCAGAATGATAACAAATTCTCACTCTAGACAGCATACTCCACCAATATTCAAAAGCCTAAAACTACTCACCATAAAAAACATTCACACTTATTCTTGTGCCTACTACATACATAGAACTCTACATTCTAATATAAACCCTCCACTCAAAATTCTCCTCACCAACCTTAATAGGACCCATGACCATAACACAAGATATAGATCACTTTTTTGATGTACCCGTGTCCATAGCAACCTATGTAAGTAAAGGGCCCCAGAATCTGGAACTCATTACCAGGAAATGCTAAAATGACCTTGTCTGAAAATCAATTTAGGACTCTACTCAAAAAAACCCTACTCACCTAAAACTAAATACTCATACTTTAAATTGCTTTCTAATATGCTCAAAGTTATTTTCCTATAAAATAATTTCAATTTTTACTATTATATTACCATCTAATCACCCTATACCAAATACTCAAACTGTAAATTACTCTCAAAATGCTCAATGTTATTTTCATTAAGATACTAAATTTTTACTACTTTGTTTCATCCTACTAAACACTTGTTTCAATGTCTATCATCATTTTGTAATGAACAATGTATTATCATCATATCATAATGTCTATCATCATTTTGTAATGAACAATGTATTATCATCATATCATAATTTGAACGATCTACCAATACAATCTCACTCAATTACTCCAATATTATGTTCATAGTCTATAAGCCATTAGATTAAGCTGCCCCTAATACCAAACCATGCCAGTGGCTCTCCTTGCACTTCAATTTATGATTGTAATGTAAACCTATGAACACGAGCAAAGAAATAAAATTGTATTGTATTGTATTGTATATATATACTTGGGAATCTACATTGAGGAAACTCAGGAAACATTCCCAGGTGTCGTACAAGTGTCTCATTATTGAACTTAGTTGTTCTCACTCTTATATATAACACTGGTCTGCATGATATTTTTTATTGACTCTATGGTATCTTTTTCGGTATATATATGGAAAATATTGATTCATTGTGTTTTTTATTCATCTCTATCACATCAGGTTGTCAAGTTATACGGAAACTTTACTTTTCTGTTTTCGTATAACATAAGTAAATGAGAAAGTGGTATATTACCAATTAAAATGCTTACCTTATATTAACTTAAATGTTAAATCTAATATATTTTTCTTTATTTTCAGATTATTTATATGTCTAGAGGCTGCATAAATTCACCGGACATATTTTGCTATGTTTGCGGGCAATTCACCCTTCAGATTCCTGAAGCAACATTACTCCTTTATTGAAGCGCTACTACTTTGCTTATTTTGGCTGCAAACTTGGAGACCAGGATATTGCGACCCCAGAATGGGCCCCAATGTATATACCTGTGCATGATATATTTTATGTATATTTCCATTTTCTATAATTTTATATTGCTGATATTCTCGATAATAGCTAAATCGTTAATATCGTGCTTTATATTATTATTGGACTTTTATTTGACTTATATTTGACATTATTTGACATTATTTGACTTAGCTTTTGTAATAGGTAGGATGTAACATTATAAATTGTGCTCATGTTTGTAGTAGCTGTCTTGGAGTTGGCAAACTACCGCTTACGACATTTCGCTAGTTATACTGCCGGCGACTAGTTGCTGGGAGGAGTCACGTGATTCCACCTGAGGTGGGTGGCTGCTGCTCCTTCCTCGAGAGCACTACGCAGCTGGACATCATTGAGTCAACACCTCTCTCCTGTCTCTGCTTGTTTTCTCGCCATTTAGACTCTGTTTGGGTAGAGTATGTGTTCGGTGGTGAGACGAAACATACTTCTCAGGACTCTGTGTAAATCTGTTCACAGAGGATAGACTAGACAGTGATTTTCGATGTTTTTCTGGGTTGTGTGTCACATTGACACTGAGATAACTCAGGTCTCTAGCTACAGCTCCTGACCTAATTCGATAAGGCAACTGTGCACCGCCACAGTTTGGGATTGTTTATGCTGAACCTAGCTTCAGTAGAAAGGGAGTTTTATGACTGTTTTGGAGGATCTATTGATGGTCCCCAGTTAGGGTCGATTTTCTATCTCCTGGTTCCTGACGCTGTGTTGCTGTTGCTTGTTATATTGCTGTTCTGCGAATTGGTCATTTTACTGGTCAATCAAGCTGTTCTGATTGTCAGTTTGTTAGAGAAGCTAGCTTATGAGAAGTTCAGTCGGACACTGGTTGAGTCGAGTCTTAGAGTTACCTGGAGCACACTCATACACACATATATTCTTATTTGCATATATCTGTATTTTTTAATTACTGACATTGTACCTGATGGTACTTCAGAATCATTTGAATATATGTGCCCTCAGCACAGCCTTATGGTATATGAGAGCAGTGTAGGAGCTAACCTCCTAATTAACCTCCTAATGCATTACTTAATGAACATCCTGATCATATGTACATTTATTTACTTTGAAACCCTAGACACTAACTTTGTTAATAAATATATTAAATTTTATGCTTTGGTTAATACCCTACCAGTTGTAATCCTCCTGGAGACTATTGAATATATTGGATAACTGGACCAGGATACTGACTTTGTTGCAAAAGCCCAGTAACAGGCTGGATGCTAGAAGGGCTATCCTTTCTAGTGTTCACTGGAGATGTCTATTACTAATAGATAACGTGTCTTTTTGTAACACAGGACAAACCATTTGCACCACAAAGCTTGCAAGAGTTGCATCAGTAAGCTCCAAATGTGGTTAGTTGGATAACTTAAATGTATGACCTTTTGAGTACCAATGGTATGGCGAGAGCAGATGAACCACCATGATGACTGCTACTTTTGTATGACTAAAGTAGCTGGATTCAACAAGAAGACTATAGATCGCATGATATACCCAAATATTCCATCAGCAATAAGGCTGTTCCACACACTGAAGATATTCCTGTACCAGTGCCACCTGAGACATGGCGAATTTCATCAGAGTCTGATACCAGTGATTCTAAGGAGATGGAAGTAGACTATGAACCACCAACAAATGACGATCCCAAATCCTTGAACCAAGTTGAGCTCAATGACTTGGTGAGAGACCTTAACCTTCCAAAAGAAAGTGCACAGTTACTTGGCTCTAGACTGAAGGAACACAGGCTTCTAGCTCCTGGAACAACATTCGCTTGGTACCGTCATCGTGAAGCGGAATTCACTCTTTGACAAAGAGGAATCTTTAGTTTTCTGTTCAAATATTTCTGGCCTTATTGAACACATGGGGATGTCATACAAAGCAGATGAATGGAGACTCTTCATTGATTCTTCTAAAAGAAGTTTAAGGCTGTACTTCTCTACAATGGCAACACAGCTGTATCTGTGCCAATTGGCCATAGTGTCCAAATGTCAGAAACTTACGCAAATATGAAGACACTAAATAACAAAAAAAAGGCACAATACCGTGTCTGGAACAATACACACAACCCGCACATAGAAGAGAGGAGCTTACGACGACGTTTCGGTCCAACTTGGACCAAAACTTTGTAAATGGTCCAAGTCGGACCGAAACGTCGTCGTAAGCTCCTCTCTTCTATGTGCGGGTTGTGTGTATGAAGACACTAATATTTACAATCAAGTACCAGAATCAATTTTCTCATTTGAGGTGATTTAAAAGTTATTGCTCTCCTACTAGGTCTGCAAGGCGGATACATCAAGTATCCCTGCTTTCTGTGTCTTTGGGATAGTAGGGCAGACAGCCAGCACTATGAACAAAAAGACTGGCCACCAAGAACCAGCTTCTTACCCGGAAATCACAACGTGAAAACTGTGCCACTAGTTGACCACAAGAAAATTCTGCTGTCTCCACTCCACATCAAATTAGGGCTTATGAAAATTTTTGTGAAGGCCTTGAACAAGAATGGAACTGCTTTCAAGTACCTGGAGTCAAACTTTCTTGGTATAAGTGAAGGCAAGCTAAAGGCAGGAATCTTTGTTGGCCCTCAGATTCGGGAACTGATGAAGGACAAGCATTTTGATGAAGCATTATCAGGTGTCGAGGTGAATGCCTGGTTTTCATTCAAGCAGATTGTCCACAACTTCCTGGGAAACAGGCGCTCCCCCGAATACGAAAAAAACCGATCCAAGACCTGATTTCAAGTTTCCAACAACTTGGGACTAGAATGAGTGTGAAGATGCACTTTTTGTACTCACACCTTGCCTATTTTCCCAACAATTGTGGGGACTACAGTGAGGAACAAGGAGAGCGGTGGTTCCATCAGGATATTTGCACCTTGGAAACTCGATACCAGGGCAAATGGAATGTCAGCATGATGGTGGATTACTGCTGGTCATTGAAACATAATGGTCTCGATGCACAGCACAAGCGAAATTCAAAGCAGTCCTCCTTCCTTTGATTCAATATGTAGGCTAACCATTAGGAGCATATTTTTTTAATAAAATCATTTGATTTGATTCATGTTGATTTGGAATTCATATGTTCTTAAAACTAAGAGAATGTGATTTTCCATGATTACTTGCCTAATTTTAATAAAGCAACAATTTATTTAAAATTCACTTTTTTTTAATATCATTAATTTGTATTTTATTCAAAATTCTTAGATGATAGAGCAAAATGGTTTAGATATTTACAATCAGCAGCCCAAACACATGTAATAAAAATAAAAATTAAAAATGTTCCAAATGCAGACCAGTGTAATCTTTTACCTGGACGTTTTCGTTAGCGACTATGCTCCATAATTTGTTCAGGTGTATGTATTTGCACTTTATGAAGCCTGAGCAAGCCATCGAGCGAGAAAAGTGCGCCTCATACTCACTGTTTCCGGGTCCATAAACACTGCTGAAGACCCTCTGTATCTTGCTTGTTTAGGTCGGCTCATCACCTTAGTTTGTACCTCTCCATCTCTCTTCATATTTCCTCTCTTTTATACAAGACGTAAGATGAGATAGAAATTGAAGGAATTAAAGGGACACTGAAGTGGGGTGTTTAAAGAAGGGAAGGTGCTAAAGAGGGAGAAAACTTGGTATTTAACAGATAGTAAAAGAGATACTAAGAGAGAGGTGGTAAAGAGAATGAAAGTAATGTGTTCAGAAAAAAAATGTAAAAAAAGAAACGATGGGTGAGAGAGAAGAAGAAAGAGAGTGGGAAAGAGAGAGAGAGAGAGAGAGAGAGAGAGAGAGAGAGAGAGAGAGAGAGAGAGAGAGAGAGAGAGAGAGAGAGAGAGAGAGAGAGAAGGAGAGAGGAGGGAGAGAAGAAGTTGAAACAGAGTGAGTGAGAGAGAGAGGCAGGCACCTACACGCCTTACACATCCACCACCTCAAGCTAAACACATCATGGGGAGACAGTCTATCAGTATCCTGTCAGCCAACATTAGAGGTTTCATTACCAATGTTGGACACCTCACACACAGTTTCGTGAACACGCCCCTTTAGCATGGTGGCTAGCGCTCTTGCTTCACGCACGGAGGGCCCAGGTTCAATTCCCGGCGGGGCCGAAACATTTCGAAGTGTTTCCTTACACACACACACATATACAACAGGCCTAGTGTCTAATCGACATGTGCCTAGGACAAAATGGTAACTAACTCGACGTCCCGACATGATAGCTATTGTTGAAACATTTTTGGACGAATGGACTCCAGAAATTTTTTTGCAAGAATTGCTGGCTACACCTCATGGATGAGAAGAGAGGCAATTGCAAGGTGTTGCTGTGTGCTTCTCTAAAAGTGTACATGACCAGCACATTGATGTTGCCATCCCTACTCACCTAGAAATGATATTCTTCAAGCTATGCGTAAACACTAGTACCTCTGTAACTCACGACTTGATATATTTCTACACCATAGGAAGGTTAGCATAGGCACCACTGTGACCACAAATGTAAGTTTTTACAGACGAATCTCCCGCCAGCGTGGCCGTGACGAAATCTAGCTCAAGTTCCCTCAAATCCGTCAACATGACCCATGAAATCGTAATAACATGATTGTAAACAAACCATACCACTGGCGGGGTTAGAACCCGCGATCAGAGAATCATAAAACTCCAGACCGACGCGCTAGCCACTGGGCCAGCTGGCTACAACAAGATTCATCCAACTAAGTATATTTATACACCATAGGAAGGTTAGCATAGACACCACTGTGACCACAAATGTAAGTTTTTACAGACAAATCTCCCGCCAGCGTGGCCGTGACTAGCTCTAGCTCAAGTCCCCTTGTAGCCAGCTGGCCCAGTGGCTAGCGCGTCGGTCTGGAGTTTTATTGCTCTCTGATCGCGAGTTCTATTCCCCTCCGTGGTATGATTTGTTTGCAATCGTGTCATTACGATTTCATGGGTCATGTTGACGGATTTGAGGGAACTTGAGCTAGATTTCGTCACGGCCACGCTGGCGGGAGATTCGTCTGTAAAAACTTACATTTGTGGTCACAGTGGTGCCTATGCTAACCTTCCTATGGTGTAGAAATATATCAAGTTGGATGAATTTGGTTGTAGCTAGCTGGCCAACTAGCTAGCGAGTCGGTCTGGAGTTTTACGACTCTCTGATCGCGGGTTCTATCCCCGTGATGACCTTCTTGCAGTGTTTGACATGAGAAACTTTGTTGATTTCCCTACTCACATCTCTGGCTCCTCTCTTGACCCAGCAGTGAGTGACCTGGCAGAAGGTATAGTCACTTGTCAACCACTCGGCTATGTTGGATCGTCTGACCACAAGGCTGTTTTTACCACACTTAAGATCCCAACAGAATGAGGTGAGGAGTCCACACGCACAACCTGGCTATGGGAAAGAGGTAATTGGCCAGCCCTTATCTCTGAGCTAGCCACAACCGATTGGAATGCTCTTCTCCAAGGGGATGTTGACAATCAAGTGAATGCCTTCACTGGACTCATCCTAAATCTTCAACAAGAACACATCCCTCACTGGCAGTATGTGACGAAGCCTATAGATCAGCCTTGGTTTGGCTTTCGTTGAAGAGAGGCTGCTACTGCTAAGTACAAGGCTTGGCGAAGGTATAAGAGACATCCTACTACCTATAACAGGAACTTGCACAGGCAAACCTGTATGCATATGGGTGAAGTTCAAGAGTGGGCCATCGCTAAATGGGAGGTGGACACAAAAAGAAAGCTAGCATCAGGTAGAGTAGGCTCCAAAACCTGGTGGTCCCTGATCAAGGACAGACAAGGTTATCTGCCTGATGAACGTATTCCACCTCTAAATCGACAGGATGGGACAACCTCTATTAGTAGTCAAGAGAAAGTGGACCTCTTTGCCGAACACTTTGCTACCAAAATGCAAGTTCTTGGCTAGCTGCAAGAACTGTGTCAAAACCGTTAGTGGTCACAGTAAGGCAGGAGGAGGTGCACTTAAATTGCTTGACCAAGAAAAGTCTGTGGGCCCAGACAAGTTGAGCCCAAGATTGCTGAGATGTGCAGACTAGCTAGCAGCACCTCTAACTCGCATCTTTCAGCACTGCCTAGTATAGTGTAAATGACCTTCTCTGTGGAAAGAGGCAAATGTAGTCACTGTTCACAAAAAGAAGAGCAGAGCAGAAATCAGCAACTACAGACCAGTGTCACTCCTGTCAATCACTGGCAAGATCCTTGAGACAATAATCTCAAGACAAATCACAGAGTTTTTTGACTACCACTCGCTACTTTGTGACCGTCAATATGGCTTCAGGAAAGGTTACTCTGCTGCTGATCTGTTGTTTAAACCCCTCCACTAAATGTCACCCGTCACTGGATGAATCCAAAGTCAGCTGTGTGGTAGCACTAGACATTGCTGGTGCTTTCGACCGAGTATGGCACCAGGGACTCTTGGCAAAACTGCAAGTACTGGGAATTGCAGGCTCTACACTATGTCTCCTCAGTGATTACCTTCATGGTAGATCTCTAAGGGTAGTTCTCAATGGAACAAAATCAGCAAGACATCCTATTAGGGTAAGTGTTCCACAAGGAAGTGTGCTGGGACCATTGTAATGGAATGTCTACTTCAATGACCTTCTTCATCTCATCCCAGAATCCCATGCATATCCAGACGACTGTATTCTGACATTTACTTATCCAAGAAAAGAAATACCAACTAAGACATATATCAGCTTGGAGAAACCGATGGCAGGTAACATTTGCACCTAAGAAAACACAAATGATGATGGTCTCTAGGCATCATGATGGTAATTCCGGAGCAGTAGTAAGTATGAATGGAAGAGTGTTGGTACCTGGGGAAGAAGTTGATATCCTAAGGGTGAAATTTGACTCCAAACTGACCATGAAGAACCACGTTGTAAATCTTGCAAACAATGCAGCCAGGAAGCTTACAGCACTTCGACATATCTCGCATCTGCTTGACAGTAGGGGTTGCAAGATTTTGTATGAGGCAGAAGTACGCTCACAGCCCCGGTGGCCTGGTGGGTAAAGCTCTCGCTTCACGCACGGAGGGCCCGGGTTCAATTCCCGGCGGGGTAGAAACATTTCGAAGTGCTTCCTTACATACACATACACACACACACACATACAACAGGCCTAGTGTCTAATCGACATGTGCCTAAGACAAAATGGTAACTAATCTTGAGTATGCTCCACTTTCTTGGTTTACCTGCCCCCTCCCCCCTCTCATATGTGACTGCTTGACAGAGTAGAGAACAGAGCAAGCCGTCTCATCTCTTGCATGGATCCATCCTGGATAGATCTGTCATTTCAGCAGAGCCTTCAACACAGGAGGGATGTGGGCGGCCTTACTGTTATGTACAAGGTCAACATTGTCAAAGTACCACACTTGGCTCCACTTCGAGGACAACGAGAAGCAAGCTTCTATACCACAAGACGGGCAGAAAGCAGCAACTTCACTCTGGCTGTAACCTTCTCCAGAACATCACTTCATCTGAGATCATTTATCCCCATTATGACTCGAGTCTGGAACACATTCGTGCAGCATTATGATCAAATGAAAATGCTGGCCCACAGATGGCTCCAACTTCATCCTGTTCCCTACTTATATGTTTCATAACAATAAAAATGCTTTCAAATGATCTGATGTAGGTAACAGTTCTTAGCTTGTCAATAAAGTTAGGAATCCTTAACTTGTAAATAGCTTGTCAATAAAGTTAGGGATCCTTAACCTAACCTTGTCAAACCCTGTGTTAAAAAAGAGAGAGAGAGAGAGAGAGAGAGAGAGAGAGAGAGAGAGAGAGAGAGATTGGAAAAAACAAGAAGAGAAAGAAAAAGTGGAAAGAAGCAAAGAGAGAGAGAGAGAGAGAGAGAAAAGTTGGAAATAACAAGAAGAGAAAGAAAAAGTGGAAAGAAGCAAAGAGAGAGAGAGAGAGAGAGAGAGAGATTGGAAAAAACAAATAGGGAAAGAAAAAATGGAAAGAAACAAAGAGAGAGAGGTAGCAGTCGCGTGAACTAAATTTATTGGCCTCTGGACTTGGACACTTACCAGCGGACTGGGAGGAAATGCTGCTGCCAGATATGTAAGAGAGACTTCATGCTCAAATTTGTCGGTGTTAGCAGTGTGCAATGATCCATGTGTTGTTTGCTAGCGTTTATTATTTGATTATTGCAGTTATTATAATAATAATAATAATAATAATAATAATAATAATAATAATAATAATAATAATAATAATAATAATAATAATAATAATAATAATAATTACTGTAACTACATCAAATTGCCATTTACTAATGACTGGGACGATTTCTGTGGCAGGTATATAATGTACGACAAAGATAATGTGCATTTATTTAGGGTAGAGATTGAATATCTGATAAAAAGTGTCGAGAAGATGATGAATCAGACACATGTTCAACATCTGGTATCTTTAATTGTTTCTCCATGCAATGACTTTATCAAAACAATACATGGACATAATATGAAGTCTGTTGAAATAAATACAAAAGACTGTGGAAGACGAGGTAATCAGTCCCAGAGCCTAGGAGCAGATGATGAGCACTGTAGTCTTGAGGAAGCAAGACTGATGCTTATATAAACACCAGTCTTCCTGCCTGGGCTTCAGATTTGTTAAGACTAGAAGTATGTGTGTTTGTGGGACGGGACTGTGATATTCTACATTTATATTTGATAATAATAGTAAACAAGAGAATTAAGTAAAACTGTCGGTTAAAATAAAACAAGTGAAGGAAAATAAACCCACCCAGTAACATGATTAATTATAAGGAAAGTGAAGAGGAATAGACAAAGACGAACAAGAAGAAAATACATAAAAAAAAAGCTTTCCATGGAATTATACAAATAGAACACTAGTAATAGAACAAACAGAGATTGTTTGTTTATGTAGGTAACAGCGATGTTGTAGAGATTATTTGTTTATCCACGTAACAGCGATGTTGTAGTGTTTGTTTGTTCATGTAGATAACAGCGATGTTGTAGAGATTGTTTGTTTATGCAGGTAACAGCGATGTTGTAGACATTGTTTGTTTATGTAGGTAACAGCGATGTTGTTGCAACACTACAAGAGTTCAGTTAAAGATGTATAATAACTAGACACATGAATCTGTTATGTTTCAAATGTGGTAATGTTATTCATCTCTCAAGTCTAGTGTGACATTCTTCTACTGTAGCTTTGAGAAGCTTTTTTCATCAACATAGACAGAACATTCTCAAGACTTCATTGACAAAATCAAGAGCCCGAACTTACGCAGTAGATAAAACTTAGATGTTGATGTCCTCCTAACCAGAGTCCCAGTTAATGATCTTGATTTTCAATCCTTTCAACTTCAACCATTTTCTAAGAAAATTCCATCATCCTCGTCAACAAAATTATTCTATTCTCTAAACTGTCTTTACCAATGTATTCTACGTCAAATTGACTTTTATAAACAAGAATATGAGCAGTCCTCTCCCCTGTCTTCTCAAATTTATATATGAGTCATTTTCAAACTTGTGTTGTCCCCGCCATCAAAGATGTGGGTATAATTTGGAAAGGGAATAAATTAACATTTCATGTGGTGAGGTGCGGCCCAATAAGATAAGAGATAAGATTTTGTTCGGGGTAGCTAACACAGGAGATTTACCCTGGGTAGCTATCCCCAGAGGGTTAGCTACCCAGAGGGTAGCCCAGAGGATAGCCTAAGAGGGTAGCCTAAGAAAGGCAGTGCGCCATCGAGAGACTGTCTGTCTAATATCCATTGGGGTCCTCGAGTGTGTCCCCCAGCATGCGACCCACACCAGTCGACTAACACCCAGGTACCTACTTGCTTGCTAGGTGATCGGGACAACAGGTATAATTAAACACGGCCCAATGTTTCCACCGTTTCCGGGAATCGAACCACGGACACTCAGCGTGTGAAGCGAGAGCTGTACCTACCAGGCCACGGACCATATATTTTTCCATGAGTCTATCCATTTACCGTTTTCTTCAATTCCCATTTTCTGTGCACTGTTCAGGTAAGTGTTTTATGTAATGCAAGTAAGTTTATTTAGTTACACGTCACTACAGTTATCATACATAGTAACGTGTAAATTAGCAACCAGAAAAACCTAAGAAAACGTCAGTCAAAATTATTTATTTCCAGTGGGGTCCTTGAAATATCTCATTACATAAACCTTATCACTAAGTTACAACACAAGTTACAACACAAGTTACAGTAATGGAAACAGTTTCGGGATTTTAGTGATGTTAAACTGAAAAACTGGTAAAGTATATAGATGAATTTGTTCGTTGTCACGATGGTATCTTTTAATAAGGAGAAGTAGAAAGCCATGAAAGATACCGTAACACTGAATAAGTTATTCTTCGAATAAAACATAATCAAGTATTCTTCTACCGTAACACTGAATAAGTTATTCTTCGAATGAAACATATAATCAAGTATTCTTCTACCGTAACACTGAATAAGTTATTCTTCGAATAAAACATATAATCAAGTATTCTTCTACCGTAACACTGAATAAGTTATTCTTCGAATAAAACATAATCAAGTATTCTTCTACCGTAACACTGAATAAGTTATTCTTCGAATTAAACATATAATCAAGTATTCTATCGATTGTGAAACTTTTTGGATCTAAAAAAATAATTATTTGTTAAGTGTGTTTGATTTATGTGGTTAATTTGTGAGGAAATTTCCAGAAATTAGAAAAACAAAGCCACAAACATGACTAAGATTAGTTGTTGTTTGATTATAAGAAAACGTATGAAAGTTTGTTGGCTCGTTCTTGGTTCTTGATAAGTCACTAGCGATATGTTCTTGATAAGTCACTAACGATATATTATTGTGATTATTGCAACATCTACGATGCTTATGGGATGGCCTGTCATTTACTGCTCCTCTCTCCTGTCTGTGTATTGTTGCAGTCACGGTACTGTGTCTCTTTGCTTCCTTGTAGCTTTGACACCTGGGATGAGTCAGTTAGTGAGGCCAGCTGCCCTTGATCCTTCCCTCACCTTGCTGCCCTTGATCCTTCCCTCACCTTGATGCCCTTGATCCTTCCCTCACCTTGATGCCCTTGATCCTTCCCTCACCTTGCTGCCCTTGATCCTTCCCTCACCTTGCTGCCCTTGATCCTTCCCTCACCTTGCTGCCCTTGATCCTTCCCTCACCTTGCTGCACTTGATCCATCCTTCACCTTGCTGCACTTGATCCTTCCCTCACCTTGCTGCCCTTGATCCTTCCCTCACCTTGCTGCCCTTGATTCTTCCCTCACCTTGCTGCCCTTCTTCCTTTGCGCCTTGTTCCTCCTCACCTTGCTGCCCTTGATCCTTCTCTCACCTTGCTGCCCTTGATCCTTCCCTCACCTTGCTGCCCTTGATCCTTCCCTCACCTTGCTACCCTTGATCCATCCCTCACCTTGCTGCACTTGATCCTTCCCTCACCTTGCTGCCCTTGATCCTTCCCTCACCTTGCTGCCCTTGATCCTTCCCTCACCTTGCTGCCCTTGATTCTTCCCTCACCTTGCTGCCCTTGATTCTTCCCTCACCTTGCTGCCCTTGATCCTTCCCTCACCTTGCTGCCCTTGATTCTTCCCTCACCTTGCTGCCCTTGATTCTTCCCTCACCTTGCTGCCCTTGATCCTTCCCTCACCTTGCTGCCCTTGATCCATCCCTCACCTTGCTGGGTTCGTCTCCATTCCTTTCCACTATTAAACCCAAAGCTCTTGAAAAAGGGCTGGTTGAAACACAAAAGGAAAGGAGCTGTCTTTCATTTTCCCACTGTGACAGTTTAGCACACACACACACACACACACACAACACACACACACACACACACACACACACACACACACACACACACACACACTGGAATGGATCAGGGAATACCTCAAAGGGAGGCAACAACGGGTCATGGTGCGTGGTGAGGTATCACAGTGGGCGCCTGTGACGAGCGGTGTACCGCAGGGGTCAGTCCTAGGACCAGTGTTATTCCTGGTATATGTAAATGACATGACGGACGGGATAGACTCAGAAGTGTCTCTATTCGCGGATGATGTGAAAATAAGGAGGAGAATCACATCGGAAGAGGACCAGGCAGGGCTGCAAACAGACCTGGACAAGCTCGACATCTGGTCTAGCAGATGGCTTCTCGAATTCAATCCCTCCAAATGCAAAGTCATGAGGATCGGAGAAGGGCAAAGAAGACCGCTGACAGAGTACAAGCTAGGCGGATAAAGGCTACAAACCTCGGCAAAGGAGAAAGACCTTGGAGTGAGTATAACGCCAAGCACGTCTCCGGAGGCACACATCAACCAGATAACTGCGGCAGCATATGGGCGTCTGGCAAACCTTAGATTAGCGTTCCGTTACCTTAACAAGGAATCGTTCAAGACACTGTATACCGTGTACGTCAGGCCCATACTAGAATATGCAGCACCAGTCTGGAACCCACACCTGGTCAAGCACGTAAGGAAACTGGAGAAAGTGCAAAGGTTTGCGACAAGGTTAGTTCCACAACTCAGGGGTCTGTCTTATGAAGAAAGATTGAGGGAAATAGGACTAACAACACTGGAGGAAAGAAGGGTCAGAGGAGACATGATAACGACATACAAAATACTGCGGGGAATTGACAAGGTAGATAGTGACAGGTTGTTTCAGAGAGGGAACACAGAAACAAGGGGACACAACTGGAAGCTGAAGACTCAGATGAGTCAAAGGGATGTCAGGAAACATTTCTTCAGCCACAGAGTAGTCAGGAAGTGGAATGGACTAGAGAAAGATATAGTGGAGGCAGGAACCATACATAGTTTTAAGACAAGGTATGATAAAGCTCATGGAGCAGGGAGAGCAGAAACCCAGTAGCAGACAGCGAAGAGGCGGGGCCAGGAGCTGAGTCTCGACCCCTGCAACCACAATCAGGTGAGTACAATTAGGTGAGTACACACACACACACACACACACATATATATATATACAAGATATGATGTAGGGCGTAATGACAGTAGTTTATTGGACTACATATTGGTAGATAAAAGACTGTTGAGTAGACTTCAGGATGTACATGTTTATAGAGGGGCCACAGATATATCAGATCACTTTTTAGTTATAGCTACAGTGGGAGTAAAAGGTAAATGGAATACAAGGAAAATAGAAGCAGTAAGTAAGAGAGAGGTGAAGGTTTATAAACTAAAAGAAGAGGCTGTTAGGGTAAGATATAAACAACTATTGGAGGATAAATGGGCTAGTGAGAGTGTAGGCAATAGGGTCGAAAATGTATGGGGTAGATTTAAAAATGTAGTGTTAGAATGTTCAGCAGAAGTTTGTGGTTACAGGAAAGTGGGTGAAGGAGGGAAGAAGAGCGATTGGTAAAATGATGATGTAAAGAGAGTAATATGGGAGAAAAAGTTAGCATATGAGAAGCTTTTACAAAGTAGAAGTGATGCAAGGACGGAAGAGTATAAGGAGAGAAAAAGAAAGGTTAAGAGAGTGGTGAAGCAATGTAAAAAGAGAGCAAATGAGAGAGTGGGTGAGATGTTATCAACAAATTTTGTTGAAAATAAGAAAAAGTTTTGGAGTGAGATTAATAAGTTGAGGAAGCCTAGGGAACAAATGGATTTGACAGTTAAAAATAGGAGAGGAGAGTTATTAAATGGAGAGTTAGAGCTATCGGGAAGATGGAGGGAATATTTTGAGGAGTTGTTAAATGTTGATGAAGACAGGGAAGCTGTGATTTCGTGTATAGGGCAAGGAGGAATAACATCTTGTAGGAGTATGGAAGAGCCAGTTGTGAGTGTGGGGGAAGTTCGTGAGGCAGTGGGTAGAATGAAAGGGGGTAAGGCAGCTGGGATTGATGGGATAAAGATAGAAATGTTAAAAGCAGGTGGGGATATAGTTTTGGAGTGGTTGGTGCTATTATTTAATAAATGTATGGAAGAGGGTAAGGTACCTAGGGATTGGCAGAGAGCGTGTATTGTTCCTTTGTATAAAAGCAAAGGGGACAAAAGAGAGTGCAAAAATTATAGGGGAATAAGTCTGTTGAGTGTACCTGGTAAAGTGTATGGTAGAGTTATTATTGAAAGAATTATGAGTAAGACACAGAGCAGGATAGCAGATGAACAAGTGTTTACAGTGAAACATATAGGTGAACAGTATTTGGATAAGGGTAAAGAGGTTTTTGTGGCATTTATGAATTTGGAAAAGGCGTATGATAGGGTGGATAGGGGGGCAATGTGGCAGATGTTGCAGGTGTATGGAATAGGAGGTAGGTTACTGAAAGCAGTGAAGAGTTTTTATGAGGTTAGTGAGGCTCAGGTTAGAGTGTGTAGGAGGGAGGGGGACTATTTCCCAGTAAAAGTAGGCCTTAGACAAGGATGTGTGATGTCACCGTGGTTGATCAATATATTTATAGATGGGGTTGTAGGAAAAGTGAATGTGAGGGTCTTGGCAAGAGGTGTGGGGTTAAAAGATAAAGAATCAAATACAAAGTGGGAGTTGTCACAGTTGCTTTTTGCTGATGACATTGTGGTTTTGGGTGATTCTGAAGAGAAGTTGCAGAGGTTGGTGGATGAATTTGGTAGGGTGTGTAAAAGAAGAAAATTGAAAGTGAATATAGGAAAGAGTAAGATGATGAGGATAACAAAAAGATTAGGTGAAGAAAGACTGGATATCAGATTGGAGGGAGAGAGTATGGAGGAGGTAAATGTATTCAGATATTTGGGAGTGGACATGTCAGCAGATGGGTCTATGAAGGATGAGGTGAATCATAGAAGTGATGAGGGGAAAAGGGTGAGTGAAGCACTTCGGAGTCTGTGGAGACAAAGAACTTTGTCCATGGAAGTAAAGAGGGGAATGTATGAGAGTATAGTTATACAAACACTCTTATATGGGTGTGAAGCATGGGTGATGAATGTTGCAACGAGGAGAAGGCTGGAGGCAGTGGAGATGTCATGTTTGAGGTCAATGTGTGGTATGAATATAATGCCGAGAATTCCGAGTTTGGAAATTAGGAGGAGGTGTGGGATTACCAAAACTATTATCCATAGAGCTGAGGAGGGGTTGTTGAGGTGGTTCGGACATGTAGAGAGAATGGAACGAGACAGAATGACTTCGAGAGTGTATAAATCTGTAGTGGAGGGAAGGCGGGGTAGGGGTCGGCCTAGGAAAGGTTGGAGGGAGGGGGTAAAGGAGGTTTTGTGTGCGAGGGGCTTGGACTTCCAGCAAGCATGTGTGAGCGTATTTGATAGGAGTGAATGGAGTGAAATGGTTTTTAATACTTGACGTGCTGTTGGAGTGTGAGCAAAGTAACATTGAGGAAGGGATTCAGGGAAACCGGGAGGCCGGACTTGAGTCCTGGAGATGGGAAGTACTGTGACTGCACTCTGAAGGAGGGGTGTTAATGTTGCAGTTTTATAACTATAGTGTAAAGCACGCCTTTGGCAAGACAGTGATGGAGTGAATGATGATGAAAGTTTTTCTTTTTCGGGCCACCTTGCCTTGGTGGGAATCGGCCGATTTGTTAATAAAATAAATAAATAAATAAATAAATAAATAAATATATATATATATATATATATATATATATATATATATATATATATATATATATATATATATATATATATATATATATATATATATATATATATATATATATATATATATATATATATATATATATATATATATATATATATATATATATATGGCTGCAGAAAACAGTATGAAGTTCAATGATGAAAAATTTCAATTACTCCGATATGGAAAACGTGAGGAAATTAAAATTTCATCGGAGCATAAAACAAATTCCAACCACACAATAGAGCGAAAAACTAATGTCAAAGACCTGGGAGTGATTATGTCAGAGGGTCTCACCTTCAAGGACCATAACACTGTAGCAATCGCATCTGCTAGAAAAATGACAGGATGGATAATGAAAACCTTCAAAACCAGGGATGCCAAGCCCATGTTGACACTTTACAGATCGCTTGTTCTATCTAGGCTGGAATATTGCTGCACACTAACTGCACCTTTTAAGACAGGTGAAATTGCTGAACACATAACTGTGATAAACCACCTCAATTACTGGGAATGCTTGAAGTTCCTAAACCTGTACTCCCTAGAACGCAGGCGGGAGAGATACATTATTATATACACTTGGAAAATCCTAGAGGGATTAGTACCAAACTTGCAGACGAAAATCACTCTCTACGAAAGCAAAAGACTCGGCAGACGATGCAACATCCCCCCAATGAAAAGCAGGGGTGCCACTAGCACGTTAAGAGACAACACAGTAAGTGTCAGGGGCCCAAGACTGTTCAACTGCATCCCAGCATACATAAGGGGGATTACCAATAGACCCCTGGCTGTCTTCAAGCAGGCACTGGACAGGCATCTAAAGTCGGTACCTGACCAGCCAGGTTGTGGTTCGTACGTTGGACTGTGTGCGGCCAGCAGTAACAGCCTGGTTGATCAGGCCCTTATCCACCATGAGGCCTGGTGACAGACCGGGCCGCTGGGTCATTGACCCCGGAACTCTCTTCAGGTAAACTCCAGGTATATTATTGTGACCACGAACAAGTGATATTGATCAATACCAACACTGTATGTATGTCCTCGGACCAAGGGTAACTCACCTAGCTTGGCTGGGTGGTTGGTTCTTGTAGTATTACGTGGTCCTGTGGGTTAGAGCGTCATGGGTTTTCGCTCACCATGAGGCGGGCCAAAGCAGCACGGGTTCGAATCCTCGGCTAGTCGCATTGTTATATATATATATATATATATATATATATATATATATATATATATATATATATATATATATATATATATATATATATATATAGTCTAGGCCTTTCGAGTTGCAATGAACACATCATCAGGAGCTTGCAATGTTACAGAAAAGACGAGGAGGTCCAACCAAATACCATGACAAGGAACGGTCTTTCTGGAGTGAGGGAGAGAGAAGGGAGGCAGCAGTCAGGTAGGAAGTACCCCCAGGCCAACCTATACCCATAGTCAGAAAGGTTGAATATTATAGCATTAGGAATACAGCCAGCCCACAAGCACTGATAAGAACAGCACTGCTAGTTACGTTGTTGAAGATATATAATATTTCGTGGCTGTTAATTAGTACTCCCTGAGCAGTGATGGTGTGTGGCGTCCACATTACTGAATGTGTTCTCTACTTGAAGTTAGTCTCTGCGTTCTCCTGACTCCAGTGAGTAACCTCCTACCATCCCCTAACATGTGACTGACATGGAAAGCAATTTGGCCCTGGGAAGCCGTGGGTCGAATTTAAATTTGCTAGTTGCTCTGTGTGTGTGTGTGTGTGTGTGTGTGTGTGTGTGTGTGCGTGCGTGTGTGTGTGTGTACTCATCTAATTGTACTCACCTAATTGTGGTTGCAGGGGTCGAGACTTAGCTCCTGGCCCCGCCTCTTCACTGACCGCTACTAGGTCCTCTCTCTCCCTGCTCCATGAGCTTTATCATACCTCGTCTTAAAGCTATGTATGTTTCCTGCCTCCACTACATCACTTGCTAGACTATTTCACTTCCTGACAACTCTATGACTGAAGAAATACTTCCTAACATCCCTTTGACTCATCTGAGTCTTCAACTTCCAGTTGTGGCCCCTTGTTTCTGTGTCCCCTCTCTGGAACATCCTGTCTTTATCCACCTTGTCAATTCCTCGCAGTATTTTAAATGCCATTATCATGTTTTCCCTGACCCTCCTGTCCTCCAGTGTCGTCAGGCCGATTTCCCTTAAACTTTCATCGTAGGACAATCCCCTTAGCTCTGGAACTAGTCTTGTTGCAAACCTTTGGACTTTCTCTAATTTCTTGACGTGCTTGACCAGGTGTGGGTTCCAAACTGGTAATGCATACTCCAGTATATGCCTGACGTACACGGTGTACAGTGTCTTGAACGATTCCTTACTGAGGTATCGAAACACTATTCTCAGGTTTGCCGGGCGCTCATGTGCTGCAGTAGTTATCTGGTTGATGTGTGCCTCAGGAGATGTGCTCGGTATTATACTCACCCCAAGATCGTTTTCCTTGAGTGAGGTTTGCAGTCTTTAGCCACCTACACTATACTCTTTCTGCGGTCTTCTTTGGCCTTCCCTGATCTTCATGACTTTGCATTTGGAGGGGTTAAAGTCAAGAAGCCAGTTGCTGGACCAGGTTTGCAGCCTGTTCAGGTCCCTCTGTAGTCCTGCCTTATCCTCCTCCGATTTAATTCTCCTCATTAACTTCACATCATCTGCAAACAAGGACACTTCTCAGTCTATCCCGTCCGTTATGTCATTCACATATACCAAAAACTGCACAGGTCCTAAGACTGACCCCTGTGGAACCCCGCTCGTCGTTAGATATTTTCTGATCCATTGCAGTGCCTTTCCTGTTATGCGTGCCTCCAGCTTTTGCACTAATCTCTTGAGTGCAACTGTGTCGAAGGCCTTCTTACAGTCCAAGAAAATGCACTTTACCCACCCCTCTCTCTCTCGTCTTACTTCCGTTACCTTGTCATGAAACTCCAGTAGGTTTGTGACACAGGATTTTCCTTCTCTGAAACCGTGCTGGTTGTCGTTTATATGTGCTCCACCACTTTCCTCCTCATACTTTTCTCCATGATTTTGCATACTATACACGTCAGTGACACAGATCTGTAGTTTAATGCCTCGTGTCTGTCTCCTTTCTTAAAAATTGGGACTACATTTGCCATCTTCCATACTTCAGGTAGATGCCCAGTTTCAGTGCATGTGTTGAAGATTTTTGTTAGTGGCACACAGCATCGCTGCTCCATATCTTAGGACCCATGGAGAGATGTTGTCCGGTCCCACCGCCTTTGAGGTATCAAGTTCACATAGCAGCTTCTTCACCTCCTCATCGGTTGTGTGTATTTCGTGCAGCACCAAAAGGTGCTGCACGAAGTCCTTCCTGTCTCCACTGTAAATACTTCTTTAAATCTCATGTTGAGCTCCTCACATACTTCTTGGTCGTTTCTTGTGAACTCCCCACCTTCCTTCTTCAGCCTGGTCCTTGACTGATGTGTTCCTCCTGATGTGGCTATACAATAGCTTTGGGTCAGACTTGACTTTCGATGCTTTGTCATTTTCGTATTGTCGCTGAGCCTCCCTTCTTATCTCTGAAAATTCGTTTCTGGCTCTTCGGCTAATCTTTTCTTCCATTCTCTAGTGCACTTAATTTTTGCCTCCGTACACTTTTGGGTGAACCAAGGACTCGTTCTGGTCTTCCCATTGTTTCTGTTTCCCTTGGGAACAAACCTCTCCTCTGCCTCTTTGTATTTTGTTGTCACGTAGTCCATCAATTCTTTTCCAGCCTATTCTCTTTCCCATTGAACGTCTTGCAGGAAGTTTCCTCGTGCCTATGTAGTCTTCCCTTTTGTAGTTTGGCTACTCCCGTCCTATTCCTGCAACCCTCTCCACTTGTAGCTGAACTATGTATTAAAAGCACAGAACCACATGATCACTTGTTCCAAGGGGCATTTCATACGTGATATCCTCGATGTCCGAACTACTCAAGGTGAATACTAGGTCCAGTCTTGCTGGATCATCCCCACCTCTCTTTCTGGTAGTGTCTCTAACATGTTGATGCATGAGGTTTTCCAGTACCACATCTAGCTTCTTGGCTCTCCATGATTCAGGACCCCCGTTGGGCTCCAGGATTTCCCAGTCAATCTCCTGGTGATTGAAATCACCAATAACTAGTAACTTTGCTCTACCTATGTGAGCTCTTCTGGCCACCTCTTCTAGTGTGAGTCTACCATTGCTCGGTTGCTCTCTTCGTATTTTTCTCTTCGTCTCCTGCAGTTCTGTGGTGGGTTGTATACCACTGCAGTTACCACCTTATGGCCTCCAGACTGGATTGTTACTACTATGTAGTCCCTTTTGCCCATTCCATCCATTCCTTCTATTTCCTCTTTCATGCCACTCCTCAAATTTATTTGTTATTCCTTCTGCATTTGTATACCAAACCCTCAACTTCTTTTCTAAAACTGTGGTCTGGGGGGTACGTTGGGGTTGGGGAAGAGGGAGACACACACACACACACACACACACACACACACACACACCTACGGGTGTGTGTGTACTCACCTAGTTGTGGTTGCAGGGGTCGATTCACAGCTCCTGGCCCCGCCTCTTCACTGGTCGCTACTAGGTCACTCTTCCTGCTAGAGGAGCTTTATCATACCTCTTCTTAAAGCTATGTATGGATCCTGCCTTCACTACATTACTTCCCAGACTATTCCACTTCCTGTTAACTCTGTGACTGAATAAACACTTTCTAACATCCCTGTGATACATCTGAGTCTTCAACTTCCAACTGTGACCCCTTGTTGCTGTGTCCCATCTCTGGAACATCCTGTCTCTGTCCACCTTGTAAATTCCCCTCATCTCTCCTGTCTTCCAGTGTCGTCAGGTCGATTTCCTTTAACCTCTCTTCGTAGGACATGCCCATTAGATCCGGGACTAGTCTTGTTGCAAACCTTTGCACATTCTCTAGTTTCCTTACGTGCATGGCTAGGTGTGGGTTCCAAACTGGTGCTGCATACTTTAATATAGACCTAACATTCACAGTGTACAGGATCCTGAATGATTGCTTATTAAGATGACGGAATGCTGTTCTTAGGTTTGCCAGGCGCTCGTATGCTGCAGCAGTTATTTGGTTGATGTACACCTCAGGAGATGTGCCTGGTGTTATGCCCACCCCAAGATCCTTTTTCTTGAGTGAAGTTTGTAATCTTTTGCCCCCCTAGAGTGTACTCCGTCTGCTGTCTTCTTTGCCCTTCTCCAATTTTCATAACTTTGCACTTGGGGGGGTGTTGAACTCCAGGAGCCAGTTTCTAGACCAGGCTTGCAGCCTGTTCAGATCCCTTTGTAGTTCTGGCTTGTCCTTGTCCGATTGAATTCTTCTCATCAACTTTACATCATCTGCAAACAAGGACACTTCTGAGTCTATTCCTTCCGTCATGTCGTTCACATACACCAGAAACACCATCGGTCCTAGGACTGACCCCTGTGGAACCCCGCTCGTCACAGACGCCCACTCTGACACCACGTCACGTATCATGACTCGCTGTTGTCTTCCTGACAGATATTCCCTGATCTATTCCAGTGCCTTCCCTGTTATCCCTGCCTGGTCCTCCAGCTTATGCACTAATCTCTTGTGTGGAACTGTGTCAAACGCCTTCTTACAGTCCAAGAAAACGCAATCTACCCACCCCTATCTCTCTTGTCTTACTACTGTCAGACTTGTCATAGAACTCCAGTAGGTTTGTGGCACAGGATTTCCTGTCGTTGAAACCGTGCTGGTTGTCGCTGATAAGCTCATTCCTTTCTAGGTACCCCACCAATCTTGCCCTGATAATCTTCTCCATAACTTTGCATACTATACATGTCAGTGACACTGGTCTGTAGGTTAGAGCTTTGTGTCTGTCTCCTTTTTAATAAATTGGGACTACATTTGCTGTCATCCATACCTCAAGTAGTCGCCCTGTTTCGATAGATGTGTTGAAGATTGTTGTTAGTGGCACATACAGCGCCTCCGCTCCCTCTCTCAGGACCCGTGGAGAAATGTTATCCAGCCTTATCACCTTTGAGGTATCTAGCTCACTTAGCAGCCTTTTCACTTCCTCCACTTGATGGTGTACCACACCTCTCCGTATTTCTGGAGTCCCTTCTGTCTCCTCTGTGAACACTTCTTGAATCTCATGTTGAGTTCCTCATATACTTCTCCGTCGTTTCTTGTAATCTCTCCTCCTTCCTTCCTCAGCCTGAATACCTGGTCCTTGACTGTTGTTTTCCTCCTAATGTGGCTGTACAACAGGTTCGGGTAAGATTTGGCTTTCGCTGCTTTGTCATTTTCGTATTGTCTTTGGGCCTCCCTTCTTACCTGTGCATATTCATTTGTGGCTCTACGACTGCTCTCCTTTTTCTCCTGGGTCCTTTGCCTTCTATACTTCATCCATTCTCAAGACACTTGGTTTTGGCCTCCCTGCACCTTTGGGTGAACCACGGGCTCATCCTGGCTTTCTCGTTATTTCTGTTACCCTTGGGTACAAACCTCTCCTCAGCTTCCTTGCATATTGTTGTCACATATTCCATCATCTCATTTTTTACTTCCCTGCCAGTTCTCTGTCCCACTGAACCCCGTGCAGGAAATTCTTCATGTCTATTTAGTCCCCTCTCTTGTAGTTTGCTTCATTCATCCTGCCCTTCCTGCTTTCCTCTCCACACGTGTTGTTCCCGTTTTTCCAGCGTCGCAAGATTCCAGTTTGAGCAATCTTGAGTAGTTTTTCTTCTCTAAGGTTGGCTGGCTGCGAGAGTGTAGTGGTAGTACCTGAGTGTAGTGGTGATAGTTGAGTGTAGTGGTGGTAGCTGAGTGTAGTGGTGATAGTTGAGTGTAGTGGTGGTAGCTGAGTGTAGTGGTGATACTATGTATTCAAAGCTCAGAACCACGTGGTCACTGGCCCCGAGGGGTCTTTCATATGTGATGTCCTCAATATCTACACTATTCAAGGTGAATACTAAGTCCAGTCTTGTTGGCTCATCCTCTTCTGTCTCTCTGGTAGTGTCCCTTACATGTTGGTACATGAGGTTTTCCAGTACCACCACCATCATCTTAGCCCTCCACATTCCTGGGCCACCATGTGGCTTCAGGTTCTTCCAGTCAATTTCCTTGTGATTGATGTCACACACAATCAGCAACTTTGCCGTGCTCACATGAGCAATTCTGGCCACTTCAGCCAGTGTGTCAACCATCGCTCTGTTGCTCTCATCATATTCTTGACTTGGCCTCCTGCTGTTCTGTGGTGGGTTATACATCACTACAATTACCTCCTTTGGACCTCTGGACTGAAGTGTTTCTATTATGTAGTCTGTTACTTCTCCTTTGTCTCCTCTCTCTAGCTCATCAAAATCCCATTGGTTTTTGATGGGCAGTGCCCCTCCTCCACCCCCCTCTGTTTCCTGTCTTTCTTCAGCATCTGATATCCCGTTGAAGAATGGTATCTGTTATCATTCCTGTGAGCTTGGTTTCTCTGAAAGCTATAATGTCTGGTGATGCGTCTGTGATTCTTTCATTTCACTCATCCCAACTATTTGTTATTCCATCATCATTGATGTACCATACCTTTAATTTCCTCTCCAACACTGTATTCTGAGGGATTTGTGGGTGGGTGGGGGTGGGAGGCCTGGTAGGGTGCTATCGGATTCTACAGCGTAGTGCGTAGTGTGGGGTGGGACCCGTGAATGTAGGGTGGGGCCCGTGAGTGTTGGGTGGGGCCCGTGAGTGTTAGGTGGGGCCCATGAGTGTTGGGTGGGGCCCGTGAGTGTGGGGATAGTATGTTTGGCTGCGATGATCTGAGGGTGGTTCCATGTGTGTTTGTGAACGTTGCTCCACTACACTCTTGTTGTTCTCTACTGACTTTAGCCTTGTCTCTCCTTGTGTTTGTGCATGTACTCACCTAATTGTACTCACCTAATTGTGGCTGCAGGGGTCGAGACTCAGCTCCTGGCCCCGCCTCTTCGCTGTCTGCTACTGGGTCTCTGCTCTCCCTGCTCCATGAGCTTTATCATACCTTGTCTTAAAACTATGTATGGTTCCTGCCTCCACTATATCTTTCTCTAGACTGTTCCACTTCCTGACTACTCTGTGGCTTCCAGTTGTGTCCCCTTGTTTCCGTGTTCCCTCTCTGGAACATCCTGTCACTGTCTACCTTGTCAATTCCCCGCAGTATTTTGTATGTCGTTATCATGTCTCCTCTGACCCTTCTTTCCTCCAGTGTTGTTAGTCCTATTTCCCTCAACCTTTCTTCATAAGACAGACCCCTGAGTTGTGGAACTAGCCTTGTCGCAAACCTTTGCACTTTCTCTAGTTTCTTTACGTGCTTGACCAGGTGTGGGTTCCAGACTGGTGCTGCATATTCTAGTATGGGCCTGACGTACACGGTATACAGTGTCTTGAACGATTCCTTGTTAAGGTAACGGAACGCTAATCTTAGGTTTGCCAGTCACCCATATGTTGCCGCAGTTATCTGGTTGATGTGTGCCTCCGGAGACGTGCTTGGTGTTATACTCACTCCAAGGTCTTTCTCCTTTGCCGAAGTTTGTAGCCTTTGTCCGCCTAGCTTGTACTCTGTCAGCGGTCTTCTTTGCCCTTCTCCGATCCTCATGACTTTGCATTTGGAGGGATTGAATTCGAGAAGCCAGTTGCTAGACCAGATGTCGAGCTTGTCCAGGTCTGTTTGCAGCTCTGCCTGGTCCTCTTCCGATGTGATTCTCCTCATTATTTTCACATCATCCGCGAATAGAGACACTTCTGAGTCTATCCCGTCCGTCATGTCATTTACATATACCAGGATGTGTGTGTGTGTGTGTGTGTGTGCTCACCTAGTTGTGCTCACCTAGTTGTGGTTGCCGGGGTCGAGTCATAACTCCTGGCCCCGCCTCTTCACTGGCCGCTACTGGGTCACTCTCACTGCGCCATGAGCTTTATCATACCTCTTCTTAAAGCTATGTATGGAGCCTGCCTCCACTACATCACTTCCTAAACTATTCCACTTCCCGACCACTCTGTGACTGAAGAAATACTTCCTAACATCTCTGTGATTCATCTGAGTCTTCAACTTCCAACTGTGTCCCCTTGTTGCTGTGTCCAATCTCTGGTACATTCTGTCTCTGTCCACTTTGTCAATTCCTTTCAGTATCTTATATGTTGTTATCATGTCCCCCCTATCTCTCCTGTCCTCCAGTGTCGTCAGGTCGATTTTCCTTAACCTCTCCTCGTAGGACATACCCCTTAGCTCCGGGACTAGTCTTGTTGCAAACCTTTGCACTTTATCTAGCTTCTTCACGTGCTTGGCTAGGTGTGGGTTCCAAACTGGTGCTGCATACTCCAGTATGGGCCTAACGTACACAGTGTACAGGGTCCTGAACGATTCTTTATTAAGATGTCGGAATGCTGTTCTTAGGTTTGCTAGGCGCCCATATGCTGCAGCAGTTATTTGGTTGATGTGCGCCTCAGAAGATGTTTCTGGTGTTATACAGCTTCTTGAAAGCTGTTCACAGCTTCTTGAAAGCTGTTCACAGCTTCTTGAAAGCTGTTCACAGCTTCTTGAAAGCTGTTCGCAGCTTCTTGAAAGCTGTTCGTAGCTTCTTGAAAGCTCTTCGTAGCTTCTTGAAAGCTGTTCGCAGCTTCTTGAAAGCTGTTCGTAGCTTCTTGAAAGCTGTTCACAGCTTCTTGAAAGCTGTTCGTAGCTTCTTGAAAGCTGTTCGTAGCTTCTTGAAAGCTGTTCGTAGCTTTTTGAAAGCTGTTCGTAGCTTCTTGAAAGCTGTTCACAGCTTCTTGAAAGCTGTTCACAGCTTCTTGAAAGCTGTTCGTAGCTTCTTGAAAGCTGTTCACAGCTTCTTGAAAGCTGTTCATAGCTTCTTGAAAGCTGTTCGCAGCTTCTTGAAAGCTGTTTGTAGCTTCTTGAAAGCTGTTCGTAGCTTCTTGAAAGCTGTTCATAGCTTCTTGAAAGCTATTCGTAGCTTCTTGAACGCTGTTCGTAGCTTCTTGAAAGCTGTTCGCAGCTTCTTGAAAGCTGTTCATAGCTTCTTGAAAGCTGTTCGCAGCTTCTTGAAAGCTGTTCGCAGCTTCTTGAACGAAGTTCGTAGCTTCTTGAAAGCTGTTCGCAGCTTCTTGAAAGCTGTTTGTAGCTTCTTGAAAGCTGTTCGTAGCTTCTTGAAAGCTGTTCTTAGCTTCTTGAAAGCTGTTCTTAGATTTGCCAGAAGTGTGTTTGCTGCAGCAGTTATTATTTTGGTTTGTGCCTCATGTGGTTGTCTTTCAACAATTCTTATCCCAGCATACCTTTCCTTAAGTTAGATTTGCGGCTTTTGTCATCCAGAGCCTGTACTCCGTCTGCAGTCTTCTTTACCCATCCTCAAACTTCATAACTTTGGTGTTGCTGAGGTTAAGTTCTAGCAGAAGCTTGTGAGACTTCACCTGCATCTTATCCAGGTCCATTTGAAGTCTTTCTTGGTCCTCACCTGTTGGTATTCTCCTCGTTACTTTCACATTATCTGCGATCACAGATACCTCTGAGTCTATCCCTATTATTACCACTTGAACAACCTGTACCACTTGTACCACCTGTACCACTTGTACCACCTGAACCACCTGAACCACCTGTATCACTAGTACCACCTGTATCGCTTGTACCACCTGTACCACTTGTATCACCTGTACTACTTGTACCACCTCTACTACTTGTACAACCTGTACTACTTGTACCACCTGTACCACTTGTACCACCTGTACCACTTGTCTAGGAAAGTTAAGACCTCACGATTATAGGTATGGTTAGGTGGAGCGCTAAACCCGTCATACAGCGTAAGAAGGAACCAACAACACTCTCTGTTGATCCACCATCACTCTCTGTTGATCCAACACTACTTTCTGCTGATCCAACACCACTTTCTGCTGATCCAACACCACTCTCTGTTGATCCAACACCACTTTCTGTTGATCCAACATCACTTTCTGCTTATCCAACACCACTCTCTGCTGATCCAACACCACTCTCTGCTGATCCAACACCACTCTCTGCTGAACCAACATCACTTTCTGCTGATCCAACACCACACTCTGCTGATCCAACACCACTCTCTGCTGATCCAACACAACTCTCTGCTGATTCAACATCACTCTCTGCTGATCCAACATCACTCTCTGCTGATCCACCAGCACTCTTTGCTGATCCATCACCACTCTCTGCTGATCCAACACCACTTTCTGCTGATCCAACACCCTCATAGTTGTTTTCGTTGTTTACAAGTTGTCTCCTTGATATTATATTATTATTAATTACTCGTCTGCAATTGATGTTTAAAACATGTTTTAAACATATTGAAGACATGTTGATATGTCACACCAAAACGTTTATATTTCCTTCTTATCTTTTCTGTCTTCTTCCCCAGATTACATTCTCCTTTATTTTCAGTTCGTCACAAAAAAATTATAATGAAGTCTCTCTCCTCACTGTCTCAAGAGTTTCTAATCCCCATCAACGTTCAGATTAATCACTTTCCATCACACTTTGCTCCAGAAATTTACAATCTATTCCAATATTCATCCATCATCATTCTCATATTCCAAAATCATCATACTTATCATTCTTCCTCGTGTCCTGACAAGATCCTTCACTCATTTTTCACTGAACTCTTTCTTGCCCCTCAGACCTCCATTGATTCTCCTCAGCCTGTCTTCAGGCCTCCAGGTCTTGCCCCTCAGACCTCCATTGATTCTCCTCAGCCTGTCTTCAGGCCTCCAGGTCCACCTCTCACTCCTTCCCTTGGAACGTCCATCACAACAAGACCCCAACAAACATGCAGTGGGAATTCTAGCCAAGTTCACTTGTCAATGTGTTAAAAAATAATATATATATATATATAATATTTATTACATTTACATTTTTTAACGTATTCCCCAAATGCTCTCATTACATCAAAGAAATATATAATTATACTATGACTAGTGGAGCACACATCATCAGTACACAGTGGAGCACACATCATCAGTACACAGTGGAGCACACATCATCAGTACACAGTAGAGCACATCATCAGTACACAGTGGAACACACATCATCAGTACACAGTGGAGCACACATCATCAGTACACAGTGGAGCACACACATCATCAGTACACAGTGGAGCACACATCATCAGTACACAGTGGAGCACACATCATCAGTACACAGTGGAGCACACATCATCAGTACACAGTGGAGCACACATCATCAGTACACAGTGGAACACACATCATCAGTACACAGTGGAACACACATTATCAGTACACAGTGGAACACACATCATCAGTACACAGTGGAACACACATCATCAGTACACAGTGGAACACACATCATCAGTACACAGTGCAACACACATCATCAGTACACAGTGGAACACACATCATCAGTATACAGCGGAGCACACATCATCAGTACACAGTGGAGCACACACATCAGTACACAGTGGAGCACACATCATCAGTACACAGTGGAACACACATCATCAGTACACATTGCAACACACATCATCAGTACACAGTGGAACACACATCATCAGTACACAGTGGAGCACACATCATCAGTACACAGTGGAGCACACATCATCAGTACACAGTGGAACACACATCATCAGTACACAGTGGAGCACACATCATCAGTACACAGTGGACACACATCATCAGTACACAGTGGAACACACATCATCAGTACACAGTGGAATCACACATCATCAGTACACAGTGGAACACACATCATCAGTACACAGTGGAGCACACATCATCAGTACACAGTGGAACACACATCATCAGTACACAGTGGAGCACACATCATCAGTACACAGTGGAACACACATCATCAGTACACAGTGGAGCACACATCATCAGTACACAGTGGAACACACATCATCAGTATACAGTGGAACACACATCATCAGTACACAGTGGAGCACACATCATCAGTACACAGTGGAGCACACATCATCAGTACACAGTGGAATCACATCATCAGTACACAGTGGAACACACATCATCAGTACACAGTGGAACACACATCATCAGTACAGAGTGGAGCACACATCATCAGTACACAGTGGAACACACATCATCAGTACACAGTGGAGCACACATCATCAGTACACAGTGGAACACACATCATCAGTACACAGTGGAGCACACATCATCAGTACACAGTGGAACACACATCATCAGTACACAGTGGAACACACATCATCAGTACACAGTGGAACACACACCATCAGTACACAGTGGAACACACATCATCAGTACACAATGGAACACACATCATCAGTACACAGTGGAGCACACATCATCAGTACACAGTGGAACACACATCATCAGTACACAGTGGAGCACACATCATCAGTACACAGTGGAGCACACTTCATCAGTACACAGTGGAACACACATCATCAGTACACAGTGGAACACACACCATCAGTACACAGTGGAACACACATCATCAGTATACAGTGGAACACACATCCTCAGTATACAGTGGAACACACATCATCAGTACACAGTGGAGCACACACACCATCAGTACACAGTGGAACACACATCATCAGTACACAGTGGAGCACATCATCAGTACACAGTGGAGCACAAATCATCAGTACACAGTGGAACACACATCATCAGTACACAGTGGAACACACATCATCAGTACACAGTGGAACACACATCATCAGTACACAGTGGAACACACATCATCAGTACACAGTGGAGCACACATCATCAGTACACAGTGGAACACACATCATCAGTAACAGTGGAACACACACATCAGTACACAGTGGACACACATCATCAGTACACAGTGGAACACACATCATCAGTACACAGTGGAGCACACATCATCAGTACACAGTGGAACACACATCATCAGTACACAGTGGAGCACACATCATCAGTACACAGTGGAGCACACATCATCAGTACACAGTGGAACACACATCATCAGTACACAGTGGAACACACATCATCAGTATACAGTGGAACACACATCATCAGTATACAGTGGAACACACATCATCAGTACACAGTGGAGCACACACACCATCAGTACACAGTGGAACACACATCATCAGTACACAGTGGAGCACATCATCAGTACACAGTGGAGCACACATCATCAGTACACAGTGGAAATCACATCATCAGTACACAGTGGAACACACATCATCAGTACACAGTGGAGCACACTTCATCAGTACACAGTGGAACACACATCATCAGTACACAGTGGAGCACACATCATCAGTACACAGTGGAACACACATCATCAGTACACAGTGGAACACACATCATCAGTACACAGTGGAACACACATCATCAGTACAGTTTTCACTCGAGTGATTTTTCTAAGGAAGAAAGTTTTCCGAAAGTCTTTAACCATTCACTTAAAAACTCAGTTTAATCTCGACGTCGTAATCCTCAGGCAAAATTTTCCCTGTTATTGAAGCAGATACTTTCTCCTTGATGTTATTGAAGCAGATACTTTCTCCTTGATGTTATTGAAGCACATACTTTCTCCTTGATGTTATTGAAGCAGATACTTTCTCCTTGATGTTATTGAAGCACATACTTTCTCCTTGATGTTATTGAAGCAGATACTTTCTCCTTGATGTTATTGAAGCAGATTCTTTATCCTTGAAGTTATTGAAGCAGATACTTTCTCCTTGATGTTACTGAACCAGATACTTTCTCCTTGATGTTACTTCTCATTATCCACCATAAACCCTTCGTCTCTTTCATTATCCCTCGCATGTTCTCCTTGCTCACTCTCTCTCTTCTTTCTGATAAAGGCAGTTTCTGGACACCTGCAGTATCCCCTTATTCCCATGTATTGAAAGCTCTCAATATAAAATAATCACTAAATTTCACACTATATATAATATTTTTTATACTGAATCTAATTTAAAATGATGTGGATCATTGAGGAGTCTGTGCAAACAGACATTATACACGGACACAATAAAGGGAAGGTATGAGTCTATAATGGTATCAAGAAGAAGGTATGAGTCTATAATGGTACCAAGAAGAAGGTTGCAGGGAGAAGAGAAGTCGTGTGTGAGGGCAATGTGCGGTGCTAATATTATGCAGACTTTGAGGCTTATAAATCTGTATTGAAGGGAAGGCGGGGTAGGGGTCACCCTGGGAAATATTGAAGGGAGGGGGTTAAGGGGGGTTTCGTGTGCGAGAGGCTTAGACATCCATCAAGTGTGAGAATGAACATGTTAGATAGGAGTGAGCGAAGACAAGTGGTTTTTATGACTTGAAGAGTTGTTGAAGTGTGAGCAAAGTAACATTTATGAAAGTTTTCGGTGAAACTAATTAGCAGGACTCGAGTCCTGGAGGTCGTAACTAGAGTGCCGGCACTCTGAAAAAAAGGTGGGGTTATTTGCAGTTTTGAAATGTATTGTAGGCAAGACAGGGATGGAGTGAGTGATAATTAAAGCGTTTTTTTTTTTTTCATTTTCGGGTCATCGTGCCTCAGTGGGAGACGGTTGGTGTGTTAAAAAGGAGAATGCGGTGGTGGGAGCGTGCAAGGTGGTGTCTCAAGCTGGTGTCTCAAGCTGGTGTCTCAAGCTCGTGTCTCAAGCTGGTGTCTCAAGCTCGTGTCGTGATGCACTTCTTTATTCTAGATTATTTGCTTAGTGAGAGAGGAATTCTTCCAGCTTCTGCATATTGTCTAAAGAATTATTTAAGAAATCAGGAGAAAAAAATTGAGTAGAAGAACAAACGATTATTATTGTACTAACGAGGGAGTAAGACAAGGGATCATCCTCTCACCATTAACGAGGGAGTAACACAAGGGATCATCCTCTCACCATTAACGAGGGAGTAAGACAAGGGATCATCCTCTCACCATTAACGAGGAAGTAACACAAGGGATCATCCTCTCACCATTAACGAGGGAGTACCACAAGGGATCATCCTCTCACCATTAACGAGGAAGTAACACAAGGGATCATCCTCTCACCATTAACGAGGGAGTAACACAAGGGATCATCCTCTCACCATTAACGAGGGAGTAACACAAGGGATCATCCTCTCACCATTAACGAGGGAGTAACACAAGGGATCATCCTCCCACCATTAACGAGGGAGTAACACAAGGGATCATCCTCTCACCATTAACGAGGGAGTAACACAAGGGATCATCCTCCCACCATTAACGAGGAAGTAACACAAGGGATCATCCTCCCACCATTAACGAGGGAGTAACACAAGGGATCATCCTCTCACCATTAACGAGGGAGTAACACAAGGGATCATCCTCTCACCATTAACGAGGAAGTAACACAATTGATCATCCTCTCACCATTAACGAGGGTGTAACACAAGGGATCATTCTCTCACCATTAACGAGAGAGTAACACAAGGGATCATCCTCTCACCATTAATGAGGAAGTAACACAAGGGCTCATCCTCTCACCATTAACGAGGAGTAACACAAGGGATCATCGTCTCACCATTAACGAGGAGTAACAAAGGATCATCCTCTCACCATTAACGAGGAGTAACACAGGATCATCCTCTCACCATTAAGAGAGTAACACAAGGGATCATCCTCTCACCATTAACGAGGAGTAACACAAGGATCATCTCTCACCATTAACGAGGAGTAACACAAGGATCATCCTCTCACCATTAGGAGTAACACAAGGGATCATCCTCACCATTAACGAGGAGTAACAAAGGGATCATCCCTCACCATTAATGAGGGAGTAACACAAGGGATCATCCTCTCACCATTAACGAGAAGTAACACAAGGATCATCCTCTCACCATTAACGAGATAACACAAGGGATCATCCTCTCACATAATGAGGAAGTAACACAAGGATCATCCTCACAATTAACGAGGAGTAACACAAGGGATCATCCTCTCACCTTAACAGGGAGTAACACAAGGGATCATCCTCTCACCATTAACGAGGAAGTAACACAAGGGATCATCCTCTCACCATTAACGGGAGTACACAAGGGATCATCCTCTCACATTAACGAGGAGTAACACAGGGATCATCCTCACCATTGAGGAGTAACACAAGGGATCATCCTACCATTAATGAGGAAGTACACAAGGATCATCCTCTCACCATTACGAGGAGTAACACAAGGGATCATCCTCTCACCATTAACGAGGAGTAACACAGGATCATCCTCTCACTATTAACGAGGAAGTAACACAAGGGATCATCCTCTCACCATTAACGAGAAGTAACACAAGGGATCATCCTCTCACCATTAACGAGGAGTAACACAGGGATCATCTCTCACCATTAACGAGGAGTAACAAAGGATCATCCTTCACCATTAACGAGAGTAACACAAGGGATCATCCTCACCATTAAGAGTACACAAGGGAAAAAAAAAAAAAAAAAAAAAAAAAAAAAAAAAAAAAAAAAAAAAAAAAAAAAAAAAAAAAAAAAAAAAAAAAAAAAAAAAAAAAAAAAAAAAAAAAAAAAAAAAAAAAAAAAAAAAAAAAAAAAAAAAAAAAAAAAAAAAAAAAAAAAAAAAAAAAAAAAAAAAAAAAAAAAAAAAAAAAAAAAAAAAAAAAAAAAAAAAAAAAAAAAAAAAAAAAAAAAAAAAAAAAAAAAAAAAAAAAAAAAAAAAAAAAAAAAAAAAAAAAAAAAAAAAAAAAAAAAAAAAAAAAAAAAAAAAAAAAAAAAAAAAAAAAAAAAAAAAAAAAAAAAAAAAAAAAAAAAAAAAAAAAAAATTTTTTTTTTTTTTTTTTTTTTTTTTTTTTTTTTTTTTTTTTTTTTTTTTTTTTTTTTTTTTTTTTTTTTTTTTTTTTTTTTTTTTTTTTTTTTTTTTTTTTTTTTTTTTTTTTTTTTTTTTTTTTTTTTTTTTTTTTTTTTTTTTTTTTTTTTTTTTTTTTTTTTTTTTTTTTTTTTTTTTTTTTTTTTTTTTTTTTTTTTTATAATGAGGAAGTAACACAAGGGATCATCCTCTCACCATTAACGAGGGAGTAACACAAGGGATCATCCTCTCACCATTAACGAGGAGTAACACAAGGGATCATCCTCTCACCATTAACGAGGAAGTAACACAAGGGATCATCCTCTCACCATTAACGAGGAGTAACACAAGGGATCATCCTCTCACCATTAACGAGGAGTAACACAAGGGATCATCCTCTCACCATTAACGAGGAAGTAACACAAGGGATCATCCTCTCACCATTAACGAGGAAGTAACACAAGGGATCATCCTCTCACCATTAACGAGGAAGTAACACAAGGGATCATCCTCTCATCATTAACGAGGAAGTAACACAAGGGATCATCCTCTCACCATTTCTAGTTAGGGTATATACTGAAGATTTGATTAAAGCAATAGTTGTTATTGCAGTGGGACGTAGGTTTGACTTTCTTCCAGTAAATATCATTACAAACCAGGATGGTATTATTCTGTTGTCAAATACAAATGAAGATTTGCAAGAATTAATTCACTGTTTTCCTTAAAAATTACATTACTTGTAGTTACCAGTTAAAACTAAATGATGAAAAGTTCGACATTTCTAAAAAAAAAGAAAGAGAAGAACTATTAATTTGGGAAATATTATCAGTCAGTATAAAATATTAGGTTAATGGTTTATAAAAACTGTCATGTTGATGACTGATACACTTGTGTCACATTTCTGAATAATTATTCTGGAAACGTTTCTCCAGCCAGCGACTTCTTCAGTCTAGTACACAGAAGAACGGTGGAAATTTGGATAAATTTGAGGTAATCTGTCCCTCAGTTTGGAGTAGGTGTGTTGAGTCCTTCAGTCTGGAGTAGATGTGTTGAGTCCCTCAGTCTGGAGTAGATGTGTTGAGCCCCTCAGTCTGGAGTAGATGTGTTGAGTCCCTCAGTCTGGAGTAGATGTGTTGAGTCCCTCAGTCTAGAGTAGATGTGTTGAGTCCCTCAGTCTGGAGTAGATGTGTTGAGTCCCTCAGTCTGGAGTAGATGTGTTGAGTCCCTCAGTCTGGAGTAGATGTGTTGAGTCCCTCAGTCTGGAGTAGACGTGTTGAGTCCCTCAGTCTGGAGTAGATGTGTTGAGTCCCTCAGTCTGGAGTAGATGTGTTGAGTCCCTCAATCTGGAGTAGATGTGTTGAGTCCCTCAGTCTGGAGTAGATGTGTTGAGTCCCTCAGTTTGGAGTAGACGTGTTGAGTCCCTCAGTCTGAAGTAGATGTGTTGAGTCCCTCAGTCTGGAGAAGATGTGTTGAGTCCCTCAGTCTGGAGTAGATGTGTTGAGTCCCTCAGTCTGGAGTAGACGTGTTGAGTCCCTCAGTCTGGAGTAGACGTGTTGAGTCCCTCAGTCTGGAGTAGATGTGTTGAGTCCCTCAGTCTGGAGTAGATGTGTTGAGTCCCTCAGTCTGGAGTAGATGTGTTGAGTCCCTCAGTCTGGAGTAGACGTGTTGAGTCCCTCAGTCTGGAGTAGACGTGTTGAGTCCCTCAGTCTGGAGTAGATGTGTTGAGTCCCTCAGTCTGGAGTAGACGTGTTGAGTCCCTCAGTCTGGAGTAGACGTGGTGAGTCCCTCAGTCTGGAGTAGACGTGTTGAGTCCCTCAGTCTGGAGTAGATGTGTTGAGTCCCTCAGTCTGGAGTAGATGTGTTGAGTCCCTCAGTCTGGAGTAGATGTGTTGAGTCCCTCAGTCTGGAGTAGATGTGGTGAGTCCCTCAGTCTGGAGTAGACGTGTTGAGTCCCTCAGTCTGGAGTAGACGTGTTGAGTCCCTCAGTCTGGAGTAGATGTGTTGAGTCCCTCAGTCTGGAGTAGATGTGTTGAGTCTCTCAGTCTGGAGTAGATGTGTTGAGTCCCTCAGTCTGGAGTAGACGTGTTGAGTCCCTCAGTCTGGAGTAGACGTGTTGAGTCCCTCAGTCTGGAGTAGATGTGTTGAGTCCCTCAGTCTGGAGTAGATGTGTTGAGTCCCTCAATCTGGAGTAGATGTGTTGAGTCCCTCAGTCTGGAGTAGATGTGTTGAGTCCCTCAGTCTGGAGTAGACGTGTTGAGTCCCTCAGTCTGGAGTAGATGTGTTGAGTCCCTCAGTCTGGAGTAGACGTTTCCTCAGTCTTGCACATGTGTCTAATTCATCAAGGAGAAGGGTGGAGCAGTGTAGATGTCGTGTCTGAGGGCAATGTGTGGTGTGAATATAATGCAGAGAATCCGTAGTTTGGAAATTAGGAGAAGGTGCGGGGTTACTAAAAACTGTGTGTGTGTACTCACCTAATTGTGGTTGCAGGGGTCGAGACTCAGCTCCTGGCCCCGCCTCTTCACTGATCGCTACTGGGTCCCTTCTCTCCCTGCTCCATGAGCTTTATCACACCTCGTCTTAAAGCTATGTATGGTTCCTGCCTCCACTACATCACTTGCTAGACTATTCCACTTCCTGACTACTCTATGGCTCAAGAAAGACATCCTAACATCCCTTTGACTCATCTGAGTCTTCAACTTCCAATTGTCACCCCTTGAAACTGTGTCCCCTCTCTGGAACATCCTGTCTCTATCCACCTTGTCTATTCCACGCAGTATTTTGTATGTCGTTATCATGTCTCCCCTAACCCTCCTGTCCTCCAGTGTTGTCAGGCCGATTTCCCTTAACCTTTCTTCGTAGGACATTCCCCTTATCTCTGGAACTAGCCTCGTCGCAAACCTTTGCACTTTCTCTAATTTCTTGACGTGCTTGACCAGGTACGGGTTCCAAACTGGCGCTGCATACTCTAGTATGGGCCTGACGTACACGGTGTACAGTGTCTTGAACGATTCTTTACTAAGGTATCGGAACGCTATTCTCAGGTTTGCCAGTCGCCCGTATGCTGCAGCAGTTATCTGGTTGATGTGTGCTTCCGGAGACGTGCTTGGTGTTATACTCACCCCAAGATCTTTCTCCTTGAGCGAGGTTTGCAGTCATTGGCCACCTAGCCTATACTCTGTCTGCGGTCTTCTTTGCCCTTCCCCGATCTTCATGACTTTGCATTTGGCGGGGTTAAATTCGAGAAGCCAGTTGCTGGACCAGGTGTCCAGCATGTCGCTGTTGCCTCTCTGTCAGGTATTCTCTGATCCAATGCAGTGCCTTTCCTGTTATACACGCCTGATCCTCTAACTTCTGCACTAATCTCTTATGAGGAACTGTGTCGAAGGCCTTCCTGCAGTCCAAGAAAATGCAATCAACCCACCCCGCTCTCTCTCTCGTGTCTTACTTCTGTTACTTTGTCATAGAACTCCATAAGGTTTGTGACACAGGATTTGCCTTCCTTGAATCCGTGCTGGTTGCTGTTTATAATCTTGTGCCGTTCCAGGTGTTCCACCATTCTCCTCCTGATAATCTTCTCCATGACATTGCACAATATACACGTAAGTGACACTGGTCTATAGTTTAGTGCCTCGTTTCTGTTTCCTTTCTTAAAAATGGGAACTACATTTGCCTTCTTCCATACCACAGGTAGCTGCCCAGTTTCAAGGGATGTGTGTGTGTGTGTGTTCGTTAGCGACACTTACTTCCTTGGACTGACAGAGATATTAAACTTGTTAGCTTCAAAATCTGCACATTTTACTTGTTACTATGTGACAAGAACCTCTCTTAATTTCTCCACAAGGTGGTCAGGCCACCTAGCCTTTCCTGCCTCTCTTACTGTTAACTCACAGCCTTTTACACAGCTATGTATCTTGTGTCCCTACAGACACACCTGAGAGAGATGGGCACTCGTGCCCGGGGTAACAGCCTGGGGTATCATGCCACTCATCACCCTGCTGTACCACCACCATCATCACTAGTTGTCCTGACAGGTATCCTGAAACAGCCCATTCTTTGTTTTTACCGCTCGTGAGAAAATATACGTCCTTGGTACGTTGGAAGAGGTACGCTATTATACGTAGTCTACAAGATGTACGCTATTATACGTAGTCTACAAGATGTACGCTATCATACGTAGTCTACAAGATGTATGCTATCATACGTAGTCTACAAGATGTATGCTATCATACGTAGTCTACAAGATGTACGCTATCATACGTAGTCTACAAGATGTATGCTATCATACGTAGTCTACAAGATGTACGCTAGCATACGTAGTCTACAAGATGTATGCTATCATACGTAGTCTACAAGATGTATGCTATCATACGTAGTCTACAAGATGTACGCTATCATACGTAGTCTACAAGATGTACGCTATCATACGTAGTCTACAAGATGTATGCTATCATACGTGGTCTACAAGATGTACGCTATCATACGTAGTCTACAAGATGTACGCTATCATACGTAGTCTACAAGATGTATGCTATCATACGTAGTCTACAAGATGTATGCTATCATACGTAGTCTACAAGATGTACGCTATCATACGTAGTCTACAAGATGTATGCTATCATACGTAGTCTACAAGATGTACGCTAGCATACGTAGTCTACAAGATGTATGCTATCATACGTAGTCTACAAGATGTATGCTATCATACGTAGTCTACAAGATGTACGCTATCATTCGTAGTCTACAAGATGTACGCTATCATACGTAGTCTACAAGATGTATGCTATCATACGTGGTCTACAAGATATACGCTATCATACGTAGTCTACAAGATGTACGCTATCATACGTAGTCTACAAGATGTATGCTATCATACGTAGTCTACAAGATGTATGCTATCATACGTAGTCTACAAGATGTACGCTATCATACGTAGTCTACAAGATGTATGCTATCATACGTAGTCTACAAGATGTATGCTATCATACGTAGTCTACAAGATGTACGCTATCATACGTAGTCTACAAGATGTACGCTATCATACGTAGTCTACAAGATGTACGCTATCATACGTAGTCTACAAGATGTATGCTATCATACGTAGTCTACAAGATGTATGCTATCATACGTAGTCTACAAGATGTATGCTATCATACGTAGTCTACAAGATGTATGCTATCATACGTAGTCTACAAGATGTACGCTATCATACGTAGTCTACAAGATGTATGCTATCATACGTAGTCTACAAGATGTACGCTATCATACGTAGTCTACAAGATGTACGCTATCATACGTAGTCTACAAGATGTATGCTATCATACGTAGTCTACAAGATGTACGCCATTAAAAGTAGTCTACAAGATGTAACCAGATGTATACTACCACAAGTACACTACAAGATGTACCCTACCAGATGTACGCTACCAGATGTACACACCCAGATGTACACACCCAGATGTACGCTAATAGATGTACTCTACCAGATGTACTCTATCTGATGTACTCTACCAGATCAGATGTACGCTACCAGATGTAAGCTACCAGATGTACTTTACCAGATGTACTCTACCAGATATACTCTACCAGATGTACTCCTCCAGATGAACTCTACCAGATGTACTCTACCAGATATACTCTAACGCTACCAGATGTATGTAACCAGATGTATACTACCACACGTACACTACAAGATGTACCCTACCAGATGTACGCTACCAGATGTACACAGCCAGATGTACACAACCAGATGTACACACCCAGATGTACACACCCAGATGTACACAATCAGATGTACGCTAATAGATGTACTCTACCAGATGTACTCTATCTGATGTAATCTACCAGATGTACTCTATCTGATGTACTCTACCAGATGTACTCTACCAGATGTACTCTACCAGATATACTCTACCAGATCAGATGTACGCTACCAGATGTACGCTACCAGATGTACTCTACAAGATGTACTCTACCAGATATACTCTACCAGATGTACTCTATCAGATGTACTCTACCAGATGTACTCTACCATATGTACGCTACCAGATGTACTCTATCAGATGTACTCTACCAGATGTACGCTAATAGTTGTACCCTACCAGATGTACTCTATCTGATGTACTCTACCAGATATACTCTACCAGATGTACTCTACCAGATATACTCTACCAGATCATATGTACGCTACCAGATGTACGCTACCAGATGTACTCTACCAGATGTACTCTACCAGATATACTCTACCAGATGTACTCTACCAGATGTACTCTACCAGATATACTCTACCAGATGTACTCTACCAGATGTACTCTACCAGATGTACTCTACCAGATGTACTCTATTAGATGTACGCTACCAGATGTACTCTACCAGATGTACTCTACCAGATGTACTCTATCTGATGTACTCTACCAGATCAGATGTACGCTACCACATGTACTCTACCAGATGTACTCTACCAGATATACTCTACCAGATATACTCTACCAGATGTACTCTACCAGATGTACTCTACCAGATGTACTCTACCAGATGTACTCTACCAGATGTACTCTATCTGATGTACTCTACCAGATCAGATGTACGCTACCAGATGTACTCTACCAGATGTACTCTACCAGATGTACTCTACCAGATATACTCTACCAGATGTACTCTACCAGATGTACTCTACCAGATGTACTCTACCAGATATACTCTACCAGATGTACTCTACCAGATGTACTCTACCAGATGTACTCTACCAGATATACTCTACCAGATGTACTCTACCAGATGTACTCTACCAGATGTACTCTACCAGATGTGAACCAACTGAGTTTCTAAAGAATAAAGTGACTGAATTAGTGAGTGGAACAATACACTCTTCCTGTCGCTTGTTCTATCTAGGCTGGAATATTGCTGCACACTAACTGCACCTTTCAAGGCAGGTGAAATTGGTGACCTTGAAAATGTACAGAGAACCTTCACGGCACACATAACTGTGATAAAACACCTCAATTACTGGGAACGCTTGAAGTTCCTCAACCTGTACTCCCTAGAACGCAGGCGGGAGAGATACATTATTATATACACTTGGAAAATCTTAGAGGGATTAGTACCAAACTTGCACACGAAAATCACTCCCTATACCTGGAGTATACCTGGTGAGAGTTCCGGGGGTCAACGCCTCCACGGCCCGGTCTGTGACCAGCCCTCATGGTGGATCAGGGCCTGATCGACCAGGCTGTTACTGCCTGCCGCACGTGATTGAAATGACTCAGCAGACGATTCAACAGCCCCCCAATGAAAAGCAGGGGTGCCACTATCACGATAAGAGACTACACAATAAGTGTCAGGGGACCAAGACTGTTTAACTGCCTCCCAGCATACATAAGGGGGATTACCAATAGACCCCTGGCTGTCTTCAAGAAGGCGCTGGACAGCCACCTAAAGTCAGTACCTGACCAGCCGGGCTGTGGTTCGTACGTCGGGTTGCGTGCGACCAACAGTAACAGCCTGGTTGATCAGGGTCTGATTCACCATGAGGCCTGGTCACAGACCGGGCCGCGTGGGCGTTGACCCACGGAACTCTCTCCAGGTAAACTCCAGGTATACAAATAACCCGCACGTAGGAGACTGAGGCTTATTACTATGTTAATGACTAGATAATGACTAGATAATGACTAGTTAATGATTAGATAATGACTTGTTAATGACTAGATGATGACTAGTTAATGACTAGATAATGACTAGATAATGACTAGTTAATGATTAGATAATGACTAGATAATGACTAGTTAATGATTAGATAATGACTAGATAATGACTAGTTAATGACTAGATAATGACTAGATAATGACTAGATAATGACTAGTTAATGACTAGATGATGACTAGTTAATGACTAGATAATGACTAAATAATGACTAGATAATGACTAGATACTGACTAAATAATGACTAGTTAATGACTAGATAATGACTAGATAATGATTAGTTAATTACTAGATAATGACTAAATAATGACTAGGTAATGACTAGTTAATGACTAGATAATGACTAGTTAATGACTAGATAATGATTAGTTAATAACTAGATAATGACTAGATAATTACTAGATAATGACTTGTTAATAACTAGATAATGACTGGATAATTACTAGATAATGACTAGTTAATAACTAGATAATGACTGGATAATTACTAGATAATGACTAGTTAATGACTAGATAATGCCTAGTTAATAACTAGATAATGACTGGATAATTACTAGATAATTACTAGATAATGACTAGATAATGACTAGTTAATGACTAGATAATGACTAGTTAATAACTAGATAATGACTGGATAATTACTAGATAATGACTAGATAATTACTTGATAATGACTAGATAATGACTAGTTAATGACTAGATAATGACTAGATAATTACTAGATAATGACTAGATAGTGACTAGTTAATGACTAGATAATGACTAGATAATGATTAGTTAATGACTAGATAATGACTAGTTAATGACTAGATAATGACTAGATAATGATTAGTTAATGACTAGATAATGACTAAATAATGATTAGTTAATGAATAGATAATGACTAGTTAATGACTAGTTGATGACTAGATAATGATTAGTTAATGACTAGATAATGATTAGTTAATGACTAGATAATGACTAGTTAGTGACTAGATAATGACTAGTTAAGGACTAGATAATGACTAGATAATGATTAGTTAATGACTAGATAATGACTAGTTAATGACTAGTTAATGACTAGATAATGATTAGTAATGACTAGATAATGACTAGTTAGTGACTAGATAATGACTAGTTAATGACTAGTTAATAACTAGATAATGACTATATAATGACTAGTTAATGACTAGTTAATGACTAGTTAATGACTAGTTAATGACTAGTTAATGACTAGGTAATGACTAGTTAATGACTAGTTAATGACTAGGTAATGACTAGTTAATGACTAGTTAATGACTAGATAATGATCCAAGTTGGACCGAAACGTCATCGTAAGTTTCACTCTCTTTTACTCGACGTTTTATTTGGTTATGTTCTAACTTAAACTAGTTCATCTTTATCTTGTCTAACCTAAGACAAACTTACTGACTATATGATAACTAAGTCTAACCTAAGACAAACTTACTGACTATATGATAACTAAGTCTAACCTAAGACAAACTTACTGACTTTATGATAACTAAGTCTAACCTAAGACAAACTTACTGACCTTATGATAACTAAGTCTAACCTAAGACAAACTTACTGACCTTATGATAACTAAGTCTAACCTAAGACAAACTTACTGACCTTATGATAACTAAGTCTAACCTAAGACAAACTTATTGACCTTATGATAACTAAGTCTAACCTAAGACAAACTTACTGACCTTATGATAACTAAGTCTAACCTAAGACAAACTTACTGACCTTATGATAACTAAGTCTAACCTAAGATAAACTTACTGACCTTATGATAACTAAGTCTAACCTTATGATAACTAAGTCTAACCTAATGAAGCCTAACCAAACCAAACCCAGAATTATTAATATTGCATTTTTTTTGGAGAGAGAGAGAGAGAGAAGAGAGAGAGAGAGAGAGAGAGAGAGAGAGAGAGAAGAAAGAAGAGAGAGAGAGACTGCGCAAGACGAAGTAGCAAGTTATTTCACTGCGTTGTTATTGCCCCAGATGTTCCTGCAATGTGTGTGTGGATCCACAAGAGGCTGCCACAAATTGAGTGTCTGGAACCCAGGTGCTCCAATTACTGCTACCCAGAATGCAAGACAGATGAAGACTTCTATTATAGCTTGTTGGATCATCTCTGGGACTTGAAGGGTATCAAGGAACTTGTGAACCTGTCACACATGTACCAGTAACGAGCTGGTCGCCACAACAGGAAGGTTTAGAGGTGCCTCAAGGAATTCACTCAAATAATCAAGACAGATCTACTGGGTTGTGTTGTAAAGTTGCAGTTAGGATCATTCATCAAAGTGAATCACTTAATGAGCTCCCAAAATCATTAGATTGCCTTCATACTGCTGTAGATAATAAGAAGAGCCCTACGTCAGAGGACAAAGGTTACTTATCCGATGCGGACACTATTGACAAGGACTGGAATGACCATATTGAGATTAACGCGAGAGCAAATAACTGTTGGAAATCTGTCAACACTGGGGCTCCACAGGTTGAAAGAGTTCGAAACACCGCATCTGAAAATTCTAATACACCTTGGGCGGCCTTAGAAGCATTTGATCCATTACCCAACAACGAAGCAAAGAAAGAACGAGAGAGAGAGAGAGAGACGGAAAATTTTCTTGGTAGGACATTATTACTTAACTACGAAGGCTGGGCAGACAAAACCACTGCTGAGTAAGACTGAGCTTCCTGCTGAGAAGACAACTACTAAGATTAGTTATTCAAGAAAAAAGACAACCCCAATGACTAGTTATTTAAGGTACTGAGAAGACAACTACTAATCAAGGGACAAACCGATATGACAAGTAGAGTCTTTGTAATGGTTCAAGTGGGACCGAAAAGTCGTGGTAAGCCCCTATATCCTACGTGAGGGTTAGTTGTGTATTATGGCTGCTTATCCAAGACATTGGTAAGACAAACACTAAAACATCTTCGCTAATTTCAAACTTTAAAAATCAATTTAATTAAAGATAATGAACGAGCAAGTTACAATTATCTGTCTGTTATTCAGATGAGCCAAGATTCTGGAAGTCATATTTTAAATGTTCTCAGAAAACAAAACTGGTTACTGAGAAATCTGTATCATATATTTTGTTCATACAGCAGTTCGTGAAGCCGTCCCTCTGATGTTCGTGAAGCCGCCCCTCTGATGTTCGTGAAGCCGCCCCTCTGATGTTCGTGAAGCCGCCCTCTGATGTTCGTGAAGCCGCCCTCTGATGTTCGTGAAGCCGCCCCTCTGATGTTCGTGAAGCCGTCCCTCTGATGTTCGTGAAGCCGCCCCTCTGATGTTCGTGAATCCGCCCTTCTGATGTTCGTGAGCCGCCCTCTGATGTTCGTGAAGCCGTCCCTCTGATGTTCGTGAAGCCGCCCTCTGATGTTCGTAATCCGCCCTTCTGATATTCGTGAAGCGCCCTGATGTTCGGAAGCCGCCCCTCTGATGTTCGTGAAGCCGCCCCTCTGATGTTCGTGAAGCCGCCCCTCTGATGTTCGTGAAGCCGCCAATCTGATGTTCGTGAAGCCGCACTCTGATGTTCGTGAAGCCGCCCTTCTGATGTTCGTGAAGCCGCACTCTGATGTTCGTGAAGCCGCCCCTCTGATGTTCGTGAAGCCGCCCCTCTGATGTTCGTGAAGCCGCCCCTCTGATGTTCGTGAAGCCGCCCCTCTGATCTTCGTGAAGCCGCCCTTCTGATGTTCGTGAAGCCGCCCCTCTGATCTTCGTGAAGCCGCCCTTCTGATGTTCGTGAAGCGCCCATCTGATGTTCGTGAAGCCGCCCTCTGATGTTCGTGAAGCCGCCCCTCTGATGTTCGTGAAGCCGCCCCTCTGATGTTCGTGAAGCCGCCCTCTGATGTTCTTGAAGCCGCCCTTCTGATGTTCGTGAAGCCGCCTCTGATCTTCGTGAAGCCGCCCTTCTGATGTTCGTGAAGCCGCCCTCTGATGTTCGTGAAGCCGCCATTCTGATGTTCGTGAAGCCGCCCTCTGATGTTCGTGAAGCCGCCTCTGATGTTCGTGAAGCCGCCCTCTGTGTTCTTGAAGCCGCCTTCTGATGTTCGTGAAGCCGCCCCTCTGATCTTCGTGAAGCCGCCCTTCTGATGTTCGTGAAGCCGCCCCTCTGATGTTCGTGAAGCCGCCATTCTGATGTTCGTGAAGCCGCCCATCTGATGTTCGTGAAGCCGCCCTCTGATGTTCGTGAAGCCGCCCTCTGATGTTCGTGAAGCCGCCCCTCTGATGTTCGTGAAGCCGCCCTCTGATGTTCTTGAAGCCGCCCTTCTGATGTTCGTGAAGCCGCCCCTCTGATGTTCGTGAAGCCGCCCCTCTGATGTTCGTGAAGCCGCCCTTCTGATGTTCGTGAAGCCGCCCCTCTGATGTTCGTGAAGCCGCCCTTCTGATGTTCGTGAAGCCGCCCCTCTGATGTTCGTGAAGCCGCCTCTCTGATGTTCGTGAAGCCGCCCCTCTGATGTTCGTGAAGCCGCCCCTCTGATGTTCGTGAAGCCGCCCCTCTGATGTTCTTGAAGCCGCCCTTCTGATGTTCGTGAAGCCGCCCCTCTGATGTTCGTGAAGCCGCCCCTCTGATGTTCGTGAAGCCACCCCTCTGATGTTCGTGAAGCCGCCCTTCTGATGTTCGTGAAGCCGCCTCTCTGATGTTCGTGAAGCCGCCCTCTGATGTTCCTGAAGCCGCCCCTCTGATGTTCTTGAAGATGCGCCTCTAATTTTTCTGAAGCCGGCTCTCTGATGTTCCTGAAGCCGCCCCTCTGATGTTTGTGAAGCCTCCCCTCTGATGTTCAAGAAGCCGCCCCTCTGATGTTCCTGAATCTGTCCCTCTGATGTTCCTGAAGCCGCTCCTCTGATGTTCCTGAAACCGCCCCTCTGATGTTCCTGAAGCCGCCCCTCTGATGTTCCTGAAGCCGCCCCTCTGATGTTCCTGAAGCCGCCACTCTGATGTTCCTGAAGCCGCCCCTCTGATGTTCCTGAAACCGCCCCTCTGATGTTCTTGAAGCCGCCCCTCAGATGTGACCTAACTAACGTTGCTAAAACAACATAATAGAATTAATTTGCCCATAATTGCACAAATTTTCTTGTAAATTACTTCATTATTAAGGATAAAGCTGTGTGTGTGTACTTACCTAGTTGTGGTTGCAGGGGTCAAGTCATAGCTCCTGGCCCCGCCTCTTCACTGGCCGCTACTGGGTCTCTCTCCATTCGCCATGAGCCTTATCATACCTCTTCTTGAAGCTATGAATGGATCCTGCCTCTACTACATCGCTTACCAAGCTATTCCACTTCCTGACCACTCTGTGACTGAAGAAATACTTCCTAACATCCCTGTGATTCATCTGAGTCTTCAACTTCCAGCTGTGCCCCCTTGTCGCTGTGACCCATCTCTGGAACATTCAGTCTCTGTCCACCTTGTCAATTCCTCTCAGTAATTTATATGTCGTTATCATGTTTCCCCTTACTCTCCTGTCCTCCAATGTCGTCAGGTCGATTTCCCTTAACCTCTCCTCGGGACTAGTCGTGTTGCAAACCTTTGCACTTTCTCTAGTTTCTTTACGTGCTTGCCTAGGTGTGGGTTCCAAACTGGTGCTGCGTACTCCAGTATGGGCCTAACGTACACAGTGTACAGGGTTCTGAACGATTCCTTATTAAGATGTCGAAATGCTGTTCTTAGGTTTGCTAGGCGCCCGTATGCTGCAGCAGTTATTTGGTTGATGTGCGCCTCAGGAGATGTGCCTGGTGTTATACTCGCCCCAAGATCTTTTTTCTTGGGTGAGGTTTGTAGTCCTAGGCCCCCAAGACTGTACTCCGTCTGCGGTCTTCTTTGCCCTTCCCCAATCTTCATGACTTTGCACTTGGTGGGGTTGAACTCCAGGAGCCAATTCCTGGACCAGTCCTGCAGCTTGTCCAGATCCCTTTGTAGTTCTGCCTGGTCCTCGTCCGATTGAATTCTTCTCATCAACTTCACATCATCTGTAAACCGCCCCTCTGATGTTCTTGGGAAAGGCCCCCCGGGTTTTTACCTAACTAACGTTGCTAAAACAACATAATAGAATTAATTTGCCCATAATTGCCAAAAATTTTTTTTAAATTACTTCATTATTAAGGATAAAGCTGTGTGTGTGTACTTACCTAGTTGTGGTTGCAGGGGTCAAGTCATAGCTCCCGGCCCCGCCTCTTCACTGGCCGCTACTGGGTTTTCTCCATTCGCCATGAGCCTTATCATACCTCTTCTTGAAGCTATGAATGGATCCTGCCTCTACTACATCGCTTACCCAAACTATTCCACTTCCTGACCACTCTGTGACTGGAAAAACTTCCTAACATCCCCGTGATTCATCTGAGTC